>CAJVGK010000017.1:511774-582760 GCA_910950805.1 Acrocephalus scirpaceus scirpaceus | reverse complement strand
TCCCTAATGGGTAATGGTGGCCTCAAGTGTGTATGGGGGGGTATTCTGGCTTTTCCCTGGCTCTCACGTGTCCCCATGCAGTATCCTGGTGATGGTAGCAGCAACTTGTAGCAGGACAGCTCCCCCCTGCCCTAAGAGGGCTTATTTGTTCTGCCTATCAGCTGGTGCCATAGGTCAGGGCACCTTCCCTCTCACATGAATTTGCTAATTGGTGAAATAAGTCAGTCAGGACATCTGTCTGGTAGTGAGTTATTTCTGGCACCATGGGGGTGACATTCCCAGCTCACAATAAACATCTTGCCTTGAAAGTGAGATCATAGAAGATAAGCTGGAATTTCTGACTGACAGACACTTCACTTTAAAAACTATAAAAGCTACACAAAAATTTCACAAAGCAGAAATCTTCTCCACAATTCTTGGACTATGTGGAGTCTTCTTCCCAAAGTGGGGATGCCAACTTTCGTGGTTACTCTCCCGGGGGTTGAGTGAAAGGACTTTGTGTACCCCATCATCAATTGGTGGTAAATTACATTGACTCCTAATCTTTACTATTTTTTTCTGGCTATAATATAGGTACCTTTACATCATGCACTGTTTTATGTAATCTAATAGTAGTTCTTTGTTTTATCCTGTGTAGTAAGTAACTCTGTTTAAGGCCTTTTGTCTATTACCTTCTGTCTATTCAATAATTAACTCATAACAGATGTGATCTGCCATTCTTAAGAACTTGCCAGCCAGAGCGATTTGGGTATGGGTCACCTGAGTAAAGCTGCTATCAAAAATCTGAACCTAAGACAGGGCTTGTCTAACCCTCTCCTTCCATCCATAACATTATTACCATAGTCAAAAGGCAGAATGGCAAATGATTTAGAAAAACAGACCAAAGGCTTAGGAAATTACTTATGGAGGCACAGTGTTCATATAGAAACTGATGTCCCTTGGACTGTAGATAGCTGGTTTGAGTAGGAAAAAATACAAAAGAAAATAAATGAAAAGCAGGGATTGCTAAAAGATAAAAAAGGAAAAGGTATCATTTGCCATGCACTTGCACTGTGCTTAAAATCTACTTGGCAATGGAGGTAACAGATGATAACAAAAACTGATAAATTAGAAAATGAAATAAAGGGAGAGAAACTTGCAAAACTATTCTTACAATGCCAAACTGACAAATTGAAACAAAAGCTAAAAGAATCCAAGGAAAAACCAAAAGCCTTGGAAAAAAAAAATTGGAATTGACATTTTTAAAAAACCCCAAAATTGTGGATGTTAAAAAAATTTGAAGATTGATAACATCACCTGAGGATTGGAATGGTGATATTCAGGAAAGTTCTAATGAAAATGGTAATGAAAATGTTGAATGGGATTATGCAAAAGAACAGAACTCCCACCTCTTAAAGAGGAAGAAATTCTGGAATTTAAAATGAAACCTATAATTAAGACTGAACTGTCCGAAGGACCTCAAGATGCTCAGAGGAATAAGGTCAAAACTACTACTTGGGATCTCCTGCAATTGTCAAACTTTCAAGAAAAATATGGATGAAGGGCGGGAGAATCAGAAACTGAATACTTATTGGGAGTTTGTCTCACGGGGGGAGACAGAGTATTATTGGATGGGATGGAGTTTCAGGTTCTGGGGTGCAGGTGTTCTTTTGCACCTTGGACCACACCCACCTTATGAATCCCATTCAATAACCAGCAGGACTGCATATTGGGCAGGAGGAATAAATGCTATGGAAAGGGGCTAACCTACCTCGATCTCTATGCGGTCTTTTGATGACATCTCTACTGCTGTTTCAAAAGCTGCCTGTTTGCAAGCAATGCACGAATGTGCCAACAGAGATATTCCACTCTCTGCAGAGGTGGATCCTGATATACTAAGATCTCTGATAAGACAAGCTCTGACTATACCAAAAGGTTATTTGGTGGGGAGATGGGATGGAATCAGGAGAGATGTAATGCATAATGAAGCTCTAAATGACCCCCAAGTGCAGAGGAGACTGATTCCTACATGGGTAGATTTCCTGCATGATGTGGCAAACCATGCAAAAGAAATAGGCTGGGAAGCCCAGGAAAAGAACCCAGGTGCTGAAATGAGGAAACCCCTTGAGAGACAGGTAAGAGTTGTTAAACATAACCCACTTGAGAAAAAAGAAAAACCTAGCCAACCTAACCCCCTCTGTGAGAAGGGAAATAAATATAGAGAACTGCTTTTGCTTTGGGAATACCCAGAACTGCCCTAAGAAAACAATCTAACAGTGTAATAGCAGAGGTAATCCGAGCTATGGAGAGTGCAAAACCTGCAGATCTAAACCAAAGCACAGCACAGGAAAAAAGGATCTCTCCCAACCCTTTCATAACACTGCAGGAAAAAACCCCCTAAGCCTTGGGAGACCTTTGGGCCAGCTCCCCCAGCACATTTCTGTATGTCAATGGATTTCTAATAAGAGTTACCCTTACATTTATTTACCTATGGGAACTAAGAGACAACCTTTGAAATTCTTCATCAATACTGGAGCTCAAATTTCTTTAATTACTCCTATGGAAGCCAAGAAACTAAACTTAAGTTTTAAAAAGAAAAGGCTTTGTCTAACCAGCTTTAATGGAAAAAGTACTATTGGTTACACTGCTAAAGTCCATTTATGGTTACCTGGGGAAAAGCTAATAACTACACATACATTTGCAATTGCAGATCATAATGAAAACATTTGACATCCTTCAAGGAAAAAACTGGCATTTACTAAATGGGAATATTTGGTCCTTTGGATCCACAAAACCCCCCCACAGTAATCTTTTTGGAAAGGATAAGAAAATCAATCTCTTAAAAATGGCTCCAGTGTTGCCTGCTTCTACTGTAACTAATATCAAACAATACCCTATACCCTCTGCAGTCAAACAAGGGATAAATGAAGTAATTAAAAATTTAGAACAGAGAGGCATTATATTTAGGATGCATTCCACTTATCACTCTCCTGTTTGGCTGGTGAAAAAAGCAGATGGGAGCTGGCATTTAACAGTTGATCATCAAAGGCTTAATGCAAACATGGGACCATTGACTGCAGCTGTTCCAAATACTGAAAATCTCACTACCACACTGCAAACATCTGCACATAAATGGATGGCAGTTTTGGATATAAAACACATGGTTTTTATGGTCCCAATCCAAGAGGAAGATAAATTTGCATTCACCTGGGAAGGAACGCAATACACCTTCAGTCACCTGCCCCAAGGGTATAAGCACTCACCCACCATAGCACACAATGCTTTAGCTGAACTCCTTCCCATTGCCGGGTAGGGATTTACTGGAGAAATGAGAAGCAGAAATTAAATTTTGCAGAGGAAAGGGAGTAGAAATTATAATTCCTGAAACTAAACTTGTTGAAGTGGATGCCCTTTTCATACAGAAGGCCCATGGCAAGATCCCCAAAGAAGTTGAAAATGCTGTCATTCCAATAGCATGGGCCAGTGATATTCCTGGGAGATCCAAACAAGCTTTGCCTGTGAGCATTTCACTCAAACCAGGAGCCACACTGGTAAGGCAAAAACAATATCCTTTGAAGTTAGAAGGTCAGAGGTGATTGGCACCTATAATTGAAAAGTTCCTTAAATTTGGGTTATAAGTGGAACATGAATCTTGATACAAGACACCCATCCTGCCAGTAAAGAAAGCTGATGGTCAGAATTATCTATTAGTGCAGGATTTAAGGGGAATTAACAAAATAACAGAGGATATACACCCAGTTGTAGTAAACCCCTACACGCTTTTGACCACATTGACAGATGAATTAGGGTGGTTCACAGTTTTAAACCTTAAGGATGCCTTTTTCTGCATTCCTGTGCCTAAAAGTAGTCGAGAACTTTTTGCTTTTGAGTGGTAGAATCCTGAGACAGGGAGAAAAAGACAACTTACCTGGACAGTTCTACCCCAGGGTTTCAAGACCAGTGTAATACTATTCCAAAACCAGCTAGCAAGAGAATTGGAGGACTGGAGAAGACAAGAACCAGGAGGAGTTATTCAATATGTTGACGATATTTTTATTGCAGCTAAAACACAAGATTATTGCATCCAATTCACTCTAAGTTTGTTGAACTTTTTGGGACTAAGTGGGTATAGAGTCTCAAAAGAGAAGCCACAGGTTGCCAGAGAAAAAGTAGTTTACTTGGGGCTAGAAGTCTTCTGTGGACATTGATAACTCAAGAGAGAATGGAAAGAAGCCGTCTGTTGTCTCCCAGAGTCCCACACCATGAGAGAGATGCAAGCCTTCCTGGGAATGGTAATGTCATGGGTTTAAGTCGCTGGCCTGATGCCAGCTCACCCATGAGAATATAGTTCTTTAAAATACTGCTGTCAGACCAGACTGGGAATAAAGCAGAGCAGGCTCCAACTTAAACATAGGAAGAAAACTTTGTTAACTCACACTATATAAGAAAAAGAAACAGAAAGAAACAGCATCAAAAGTGAAAGGAACCTCCAAACCACTCCTCCTCCCCCCCCACCAAAATTCCCAACAAAACCTTCTGAGACGAAACCTGGAACTTCCAGCTTAAAATATTAAGGGAGAGGAGTCTTCCTTGTGCCTTATAGAAACTCCCACAAGAAACACATTCTCTTGTAGCCTGCACTCTTCACAAATGACCCACCCTATACAGAGGAAATGTACGTTTGAGAAGTCCTCCTTCCCAAGGGACGGTGCTCTCACCACCACCCATGGACTAGAAAACTGCTTGTAGGGTTCTCTTTTAAGGATGCTTCTGGGACACACGTCCCCCCCCATTTCTCCCTCGGTGCAAAGGGTTCCGAGAACAGAAGCCTCTTCTGAGGGCACCACCACACCCTCTTGATCTTCTGTTCACTCCCTCTGGCACTGGCATTTCCCCTACACAGTGCCCACCTTGCATCCCCCTAAACACAGTTTCCATACGTTACAGGAGCATTCATGCAGTCTCCCTCTGGCACTACAAGGAAAGTCCGGCCAAAAGCCACTCCATCATCTCTTCTTATCTTCAGCTGACATTACAAGTCCCAGGCTCCTTTTCCTCCCATCACTTACGGAAGCCACGACTGATGAATCTTCTGATAAGGCAGCGCTGGTCTCACACTCCGGGGAGGGGGGTAGCGGGGCTCAACACCGAAAACCCAAAGACATCCCAGGTGTTAGAGTCTTCCACCCCTCCATTCTCAGTCAGCCTGGCGGGCTAGGCAGTTCTCCTTTTCCGCCCCGTCTGGAGGGGGGGGGGGTGGCCCAGCCAAGGCCAGATCTCACAGGCAGCTGTGCTGGCCCAGATCCAACAGCAGCGAGGCCCGCAGACAGCAGTGCCAGCAAGCCGGCATAACTGCTGTCCAGGCTCACCCCCCCCAGCCTAGGCCACATGGCAGGCCTTGGCCTTGGCCAGGGGAGGCCTTCCCTCCCCCTCCACAGCTAGGAGGGGGAGGGAGGCCTGTGTGCTCTCTCTGGAGGCAGAAGATGAAAAGAGAGCGGTCCACCCCCTACACAGACTGAAATGTGTGTTCACAGAGATGAAATGACCTTTCATTGGTTCACAAGGTGCCAAACTCTGAACCCACTCTCTCTCATTTCCTGGGGCGGGTCAAACCACGACAGGTAGGTTGGTTGTAGCGGATAAGTAAAACCTTACAAAATGAGAGCCTTGTGCCCTTGTAAAATTCTGGCTTACTCCTGTTGCTTTGACTAACTAAAAAAGCACTCTGGGAATGACTCAGCTGAAACAGAGGTAGAAAACAAGTTATATAACCATAGAAAACAAGTTATATAACCAATGCATGTTCACATCATGGTTTATGGTGGTTGGCTGAATTCTGTTTGTTATGCTTCACAAGAATGTAACTGATAAAGGGTGAATTGCTTAAAAAGGTCTGGTTTTTGCAATAAATCTATTCCTCTTTGTACCTGCCTGGGGGCTCCATGTCATTTGACACTGTTACAAATGGTGCCCCAAAATATGGGATATCAGACTGCAGTGAAGAAGTGGACTGTGACGGGTAACAAAGCCTCGCTGAACCAGGGATTGATCATCAACTTCAATTAAAGGACTCAAAATGTGCACATATATCACCTCAAGGTTAGCAGTGGGGTAAATCATGTGAGGAAAAATGTCACTTAAGCAAAAGCAGAGTCTCGAAAATTTTTGACGGCTCTTAGATCGACAGATAAGAGACATTTCAGCTGCTAGACTGATTGCCTTAATAGACTGGGTATCTGCAGCGTGTCCCAACATACTCCCGAGGTCAAGCAGTCCCCTATGGGGATGTTTGACTTTGATAAAGATCCTCAGCCAGGCAGTCCTTTCGACCCTGGACCCCTAGACCATGAGCAGAAGGCAGAGCTCAGACCCTGGTACACCAACGGGGGACTGACGGAGGGAAAATTGCAGCACAGCCTATAAGATTAGGTCAGCTGGACGAAGTGATACGTGGAAAAACTCCACAACTCGTGAAAGCTGTAAAGTAGTTATGTTTTTATTCAGCACTGAGGCGCATGGGAGATAGCTCCTCCAAAAGCATGCATGCCTCAAATGATTCTCTTCCTTCTATTTATTCTCTAAAGTATTACATATGCATTAAGTTTCACAATACGCCTATACATATTCATTACCTAGCCCTGCCTAGCCTTGCTTCGTATTAAAATGAGCTTAAAAGTCCTTCTGCGCTTGAGCAATGCTCTCTGGTGGTCGTGTGGTGGTCATCAGGAGGAAGTAAAACGAGTCTTCTTCAGGCTGAACTTTTCACCTTGTCTCCTTGCGCATGCTCCCTGGTCTGTTGGTCACAGTCCAAACCACAAGGCTGGTTTCGGCTGGTTTAGGGGTCTGAGGAGCCCCTCTTATCTCAACAGCCTTGTGAGCTTTGCATTTTCTCATCCTGCTTTGTCAAGCAGTTCTTACCTTATCACTAAAAGTCCTTGCATTCCTCATCTTGCTTTTGCAAGCAATAGCCTTGTCTGCTCTTGCAAGCACAGTAAAAAAAAATGTTAAGCAGTATACATTGTCTAGTCAGTTACCCCTAATCAATTACGCTTTAACCCGTAACCCCCCTTGCTTCAGAAGAACCACAGGATTGTTACTATCTTGGGACCGGGGGTGCCCTGGGAGCGTCAGTGCAGCTTAAATATATTGCAACACATTCTTCACATTGGAGCAACTTTTATTATGAGTTAAAGAACTCTGTAACTGTTTTCTGAATGAGAGACACTTTGATGTTAAAAACCCCTGCGCGTAGCTGAGGCAGGGAGTGCAGCTGCTGTTATTCCTGGAAAGAAGCCAGATCTGTATTCTCTCTTAAAACGACCCTTACCCCCGTCTCCGGAACCCTCTGATACTCCGGTACTTAGCGGTGAAATGCTTGCACCTATGGTTAGGGCTGGTCTGGCAGCCGCTTCCCCCCCCCCCCCCCCCCCCCCCCCCCCCCCCCCCCCCCCCCTCCCTTCTCCGGTCGTGGCTGTGGTGGCTCCGCCCAGGGCCCTGGCGGAGCACCCAGGGACAGCAGCAGCTCTCCCCCTCCCCGCCCCCCTACCCCTCGGCGCTGCGTTCTCACTGTGTCTCACCCAGCCGAAGAGGGCGGTGGGGGGGCAGGCGGGCCCTGGCGCCTGCTCCGCACTCCGCTTATGAAACTGCGCGGGGTGGCCCGGAGGGCCCATTCAGGCCTATGCAGCTCGATTCGTGTATGTTTTTTTCAAAGTACCTTTGTAATTAATGAAACTGAGTTGCAGAGAATTTGTCCCACTCGAAGGAAAAGAAAGACCAACTTCCATCCTGTTGCTCCTCCCTTCCCATGTTCATGATGTGGAAAAGGTTATCACTGGAATGAAGCCTGTACATCGACATTTGATAAAGATGGTAAGCCTCTCACCCCAGAGCACGTTCTGACTCAGAGCTTTTTAACAACTTACACACATTCACAGTATTCTTCAGCTGATCTTGGACATTACCAGAGATCTAATGACTGTACAGTGCCTTGATAGAATGCAAGTATCTTTTGAAACCACTTAGGGAATTAATGTCAATATAATTGTAATGTCCCAGGTCTGGATTTATAAACTTGTATATACCTTCTGTGAAGGAAAATTGGCAAATTTAGGAATTGTTAAGTTTTCTGCAGGTGATTTGTTGCCCTGATTTTCAAAAGCCTTCTGATATTTACATACTTAGAGTCAGAATTCCCACACTTTCTACCAAAACACTATGTGTTTTTCACATTCCTTCTTGGAGGAGGAGAAAATTGACAGACTGTTCAACTGGCCAGTGTGACTCGGAGGAGATATGTTACCCTCCAATCCACTCTCATTTTAGAGAGTCTATAAATTGTAGAAACTGTAAATAAAGTTCTCCTTTTTGCCTTGGGCGGCTGAGCGTGTCCAGTGTGCTCCTTCCGTGTCCAGCGTGACAGTGATTTAGTTGTTGTACTACTCATAAGTATCTGAAGAGCATAATATTCATAATTACAGAAGTAATTTTTGTGTCAAAGACAGCTGAGAAACTTTTCTGTATGTGTCATTTTGGATGTGAAGAGATAACCTATAAGAAGTTAGTATGTTTGCATTCTATTTCATAGTTAAGACTTCTATCTCATTTTGAGCTTCTGGGAAATAATTTTTCCCAACCTCAGTGTCTTTATGAATGCAAATTATTATTGTTAAAAAATACGTTTTACTGCATCACAAGAACATTTTTGGCTTTTGTTAAAACTAACTTGTATTTTCAGTAAGCTGTAGATTTTCACAGGACTGTTTATTAGAGAGATTCAAGGTTATCTGTGTGTCTGTAGTGTATTTCTGCATACAGATAGCATTATATAATTCCTTATTTCAAAACTGCTTATCAAGGCCTAAACTTTCCAAAGGGAATGCTGATGTATTGTATGATTGGTAACACTTGTCTGATAGGATATCTACTGTCTTTTCAAGAACTTTGATGTAAAAGTCTGATTGGACTGAATTAATACTGATTCTTTGCTTAGTTATACTGATGTTAGCTGTTACCATGAAAATTAGAAACTTGTATACCTGAAAAGATATTTGCAAACCCAGTACCCTCAGAGCATCATTTATCACTATGTGGATAATATTTTAGTTTGTGGACAGGAAGATTCATATTTGTAAGATACTGTGACCCCTTAGAAAATTCAGTAGATCCCTCCTTGGAAATATTTAAGGTGGGTAATAACTGACCAAAATATGAAACCACAGCAATTAACTTTAAAGCCTGATGTCAAAACATTGAATGATTTACAAGAGTTACTGGGAGCAATTAGCTGTGTGAGGCCCATGGTAGGTTTAGCCACTCATCAATCAAAGCATTTCTTTGCTCACTTCTCCATTAACGTTATCTGCAGAAGCTATTCAAGAATTATATATAATTGGCTCACAAGTCTCCACTGCAAAAGCAGACAGAACTGTGACAGCTTTACCAGTTCACTTGCTTTTTACCCCACAGCTTTAATAAGATAATTTTATTGTGAATCTTTCACCATGAAGAAACATGTGAGCATTTCAAACAGGTACAGTTGTTTAGTGATTCAAGAATAATTATTCTTCCTTGCCACTTATAAATTGAAATTAGACTTGATATCAAAACCGTTTGAGTACAGTGATGGACCACAAGTGGAGTAAACAGTAACACACTCCTTTAGAATCATCTGAAACCATGACTTTGTACCTGCTTATATACATACATCAGTCTTACACACTCACTGACCTAACCAAGTTACATGTGCAGAAATCATGGCAGTATTACATAATTAGGTCCTTGATGTTTTCTCCTTAAATATTTATATTGCATTAACTTTAATACTCCAAGCTCAAATACATTGTACTGGCAATCACACAAGGCTGTATTACCATCTGCGAACTGGGCAGGTTTTAAATGCAATTTGCCCAGATGTACAGTGCTGTCATTTTTCGAGGTGAAACTGCACTCTGACAAATCCTGGCAAACTTATGCCAGAGGAGTACTGACCATGACCAGGCATTTCCAATAATGTTTATAGTTACCATGAGCTATTCTTAAAACTAAGTCATGTGAAATCACAATGTATTTGCCACACCTTTATAATCTCTCCAGTAAATCCATGTTGCTGCCATTTCATTTATAAATCAGTCATTTGCTTGCATATTGTACATTGATGCTTAACTATTGTGTGACAAGTCATCGGTAGCTTTCTTGAATTGATGGAGTAAAAATGAGTTAAATTTTGTTGTCTCTGAAACTTTTAAAGGGGCACTCTCAACTTCGAATCTAGTCATTGGAGAAAAAGTGAACTCAGATCTCTCTGGCTATTGCCCTTAACTTCCACTGACTTTTGTCCTCCAGCAATTAATACTTTTCCCCTGTTGCTATGTAAGTTACATTTAAGAGTACTAGTGCCTACAGAGGGCCTGTGCTTAAACTACCCATGTACATAAATTGAACCAAAAATTTGCTTTTGACAGAGCCTAATCAATAAATTTGTTGTCCAGATAAAAGAATTTAGCTTATAGTTGATAATGTCCCTTTTAAATAGCATAGACTGGGAGTTGGAATTTGTGTTTTTCTGTACACCTAGCCACTGTCTCTTGGGAAAAATAAGGATATTTTTCATAGAGTATTGGCAGATTTTGTGCCACAGATTTTCTTTCTCTTCAGACACATTGTTGCAGAAGTGTTGTTTACTTGCCTTTAGCACCAACAAACTATTGTGTGCTGCAGTCTTGTTCTTGGTGCATGTAATGTTTTTTGTTGACAGATTACGACATGCAGTGAAGGTAGGCATTATATGGCCAGAAGATCATGAATGGAAATATGCAATAAATCAAACAGGTGGCAAGAGTATCATGAATGGAAGTATGCAATGAATCAAACAGGTGATTCCACTCAACAGGGTGAACTTCATGCAGCAGTGTTAGTTTTAAGGATTTTTACACAAGAAACAGTTAATATTGAGGCATTGGGATTTTAGTTTGTATATTTCTCATATTTGCAATCTTGTAATTCTTAAGTGTATAGCTCTAAACTCCATATACAGTGCTAGCTACTGTCTTCACATTTTGGTCAGACAAAACAATTCCTCTCTAGGCCTGGGAATCAAGGACACCTTACTGTCTCAGGCCCCAAGAGATGTAAACAAAACTGAGTTGGGGGAAGCAAACCTGGGGTAAAATTACTTCATTACCTGAAGCTGTAATTGGAAGATTAACACCCAATATGCAAATGGACCAAACTTATAAAAGTGTGAAAACCCATGACTGGTCGTCCATTTTGGGTGTAGCCCCTGGGGAGTGCCTGAAATGCACCTGAAGGCCCTTCAATAAATATACCCACTTTTGATCTCCTAATTTTGTCTGGCCTCTGTTTTTAGTTAAGCCCCAAAAAGGCATCAATATTATTAGGGATTCTGACTATGTTGTTTATATCATAATGAGAATACATAGAGTTTTATTAAGGTATTTAGCCATAAGATATTATTTAATGTTACTTATATGTTTTCCTTTGGTTGTTCATAGATTGTTTATGTTACCACTGATTATTTAGCTAAGAATGGATGACAAGCCAAACTGTCTACTTTAGAACCTATTATAACCTAGTGTAGTTGTCTGCAAGGAATGTACACTTATAAGAAACTTTCCCAACTGATATTAATAAAGGTTTGTTTGTAGGATATGTTAGGGAAACCCTTCCAGTCATGGCCTTGGCTCTGGCCAAGCCCTGGCTCTGGCTGATTGGGAGGTATGCAAACAGACCCATGTGTTTCTGCACCAAAAACGTGATCAAGTAGGAGACACGCATGTTATCAAAAAAAACCCCCAAAAACAAAAACAAAAGAGGGGGAATATGGGTCCTCAAGAACATTTAGATATTGTGATATTTACATAAGATTTTTGGAATGCAGATCATCAATTTTGATGCCTGGCAGTGATACTGCTGTGGAGATTTGCATGTGTGGAATCAATTTCTAAGTTTTACGTAAGGATACACAATTGGGTGTGCAACAGCAAGGCCTAGCTGATTTACTAACCTAGGGGAGAAGGTATACGTGTTTTATTGGTAACAGGCCCAAAGTGGTTACCTGCTTGACTGGACAAACATTGATCACCCCCTAGGATGGATGGAGCAAATGTATGGGTCACCCTCACTAATGCTATGCATACTGATACGATGTTGTGCTGGTTTGAAAGCAAAACCAGTGAAAGACTCCAAGTCAGAAACACAATTTAATAAGAGGAAAAGAAAAGAAAAGAAAAGAAATAAAAGAAAGTAAAATACAAGTAATAGTACAAAAAAACCACTGACAGAGTCAGAATACAACCTGACACCCTGTTAGGGTGGTAGCGGCAGTCCAGATGAGATGATCTTGTTGAAACAGTGATCCTGTAGAAAGGTCTGGTAGCTCTTGTCTCCTCTGGGAGTCCTGTGGATAAAAAGCTGCCTGTGCTGTCCCAATCCCTGGATTTATCCAGGTGGGAATGCTTGGCTCCTCCCCCTGGGCAGGGCATCTCCCAATGGGCTGATCTCATTCTATGAGTCATGCAGTGGGTCCTTGATGGCCCATTAAACAGAGATAACTCCCTGAGGGAGTTATCTATGAGTCATGTGGCAAGGCATTGTTAGGCTCATTAACAGAAGATAAGGAAAACACTGCCCCACCTTGGCTCCAACGGCTCATGGGGATAGAATACAAACCTTGGGCACAATTTTACATTGTAACCTAGGACAGATGTGCATTTCCATGTCAATTCCCAGTGATCCCTTCTGCACGTGTTTGGTAGGAGTGCCCATCAACAAGAAACGTTTTGGTAAGCTGTACAATGAGTGTGCACCAAAACTGCACAGCACCAGGTACACTGCAGCCCAGGTGGTGGTGTCAGGACACCTGGCAAAAGACTGCAGGATGGAATGAGACATGGTACAAAGATCTAAAAACAATGCATGACTTTCCAGCTTTACCCTTGCAGCCACAGGAACTAGACACGCTAGGGACTTTGCGTGCTTTGCTATGCTTTTACATGGCATTTATATGAACAGTGCTGTGAAAAATCAAAGTTCACTCTTTAGAATATTTTAAAAGTTTAATAAGGGGATAAAAAACAGACAATGTCTAGTGCTGGGGTGTTCCTGGCTATCAGCCAAAGAACACACTGGTAAATTAAGGCAGTGTTATCTATATACTGACACTTTACTGAGGTACATACATATTCATAATTTTCATACATTATTCAAACATTCTTGGGAGCTTTTGATGTTGCAGGAACTCTTTCTTGTTTTGATTTTACACTCTGACTTATCTGCATGACATCCTGTAGATCAGGTCAATATATTTTATTCCTTCTTCTGGTTTCATCCTGTTGTTTCGCACTTCCCTGATAACGAGGAGTTAACAAGTTCTTCTCTGATTCTTCTCCAGTGCTCTGGTTTGTGTCACTGTTATCACTTGGAAAGGTCAGTCAGCAGATGTGGGAAAACAACATAATTGCTTTACACCGTTTTCTTAGTTAAATAGAAACATTTCAACATTTTATGTTTTGCCAAGGCCTACAGTATAATACATTCATCATACCACTATTTCTATAAGCTATACAGTGTATACATAGATATATTCATCATACTACTATTCCCATGGGCTATAAGGTGCATAGTTAAAATGATAGATTGTTATATTAGTAAGCAGCTAAAAGGAGTTATAAATTGCACCATATTTGAATACTTATCCTCAATAACAACATGCAAAAGCTAATACATAAATGTGAAAGCCAATATTGTAGGGTCATTTTTAACAGGGCTAACTTTGATGTGTCTCCTAAAGGTATTTTTAGCAATGCTTCCTTGTAGTGTAATCAGACCTTGGAAAGTCAACTAACACCTGGCATCAGCACTATTGCTCTCCCTTCAGACTTGTTCTTAATATGAGGAGAGTGTGTCTGGAAAGGTTTACCAGGCAAAGCTGTTGGTGGACCATGCACCATTGGCCAACTAACCTTGTTTCACCCAAATCGAACTGCTCTAATTATTGTGGTGCAGCATTGGGTTAGGTGCAGCACACATGTTCTTAACAAAAAATGTGATCCAAAGGTAACCCTCTGGAATACTGCAGAGCACATCTCTGGCAGCATAGTACTATCAGGAGGTGCTACTTACGCTTTGGCTTCTTTAAACCAACTTGGTTCCTGGCTTGCAAAGGAAGCTAATGCTACTAGTGCTGCTATTTCAGCAATGCTAATTGGCGTTGACTCAGTGTGACATGCAACACTGCAAAACAGTGCCATTGCCTTTTTGCAGTTGGCTCAAGGCCACGGATGCAAAGAATTCGACAGCATGTGCTGCATGAACCTAAGTGATCTGTCAGAATCTATTCACAAAAGCATCAGTAATCTTAAGCAGCTTACTAAACAGCTACAGCAATATGATGAGGGTGATTGGTGGGGGATGTTTTCATGGCTCTACGACCTTGGCTTCAGGGTATGGCCTAAACACTTAGTCACGTATGGCATAGTTATCCTTGGTGTGTTTTTTACTGATCACAATATGTATCCCATGTATTTTATCTTGTGTGCAACAAATGATCAATAGTAGCCTTAATAAGATAATGGCTTTACTGGTACAGACTGTTTTAGCAATAGAACACATAAACAAAGAAGGGGGAGATATTGTAGATAAGTAAAACCTTACAAAATGAGGTCCCTTTTACCCTTGTAAAATTCTGGCTCACTCCTGTTACTTCAGCTAACCAGAAAAGCACTCTGGGAATGACTCAGCTGAAACAGAGGTAGAAAACAAGTTATATAACCAGCACATGTTCACATCATGGTTTATGGTGGTTGGTTGAATTATGTTTGTTATGCTTCACAAGAATGTAACTGATAAAGGGTGAATTGCTTAAAAAGGTCTGGTTTTTGCAATAAATCTATTCCTCTTTGTACCTGCCTGAGGGGTCTGTGTCATTTCACATCGTTACAGTTGGTATCACTTACGGATACCAAATTATGGGCTACTGGTAAAACCTCTGTTTGGAGCACTTAAAGCAGCCAAAAAGGGAATCATCATGTGGACAGAGAGCACTAGGGCTGCATTTAAACAGCTGAAACATTCTTTGATATCAGCTCGAGCATTGGGATTGCTAGACTTAACTAAGCCTTTTGAATTCTTTACATATGAGCGACTGAATGTTGCTCTGGAGGTAGTGGTGCAGCACCTTGGAGACCAGCGAAGGGCTGTGGTCTACTTTTCAAAACAGCTAGACAGTGTTAGCCAAGGGTGGCCTGGGTGTTTGAAAGCTGTGGCAGTTGCTGTCATCTTGATCCAAGAGGCCCAAAAATTCACCCTTAGGCAGCACATTGTAGTGTATGTGCCCCACGCAGTGATAATTGTACTGGATCAAAAGGAGGGCCATTGGCTGTTCCCTAGAAGAATGCTTAAATATTAACGTGTGTTGTTAGAGCAGGATGATTGTCATGGCGGGCGGTGGTCAGAGTGCCGCTATCTTCCTGGAGAAGCATCCTTAGAAGGACGTCTCAGAGGCACAGATGCATCTGCTGCCTGCTGAGTGTTTTCAAGCTCTTCAGTGAAATCAGCTCTTCAGGGCGGCACTGAGTGATTTCAAGCTCTTTAGTGTAATCAGCTCCATGGGGTGATGCTGAAGGAAGAGACAGAACCTTCATATGGAGTTCTGCAGGAAGCCTTATTCAGCTTCTTCCTTTGAAAGTGTCCAGTGACAAAGTGCCAGAGGGCCAGGGAAAACAGGGGGTTATATAGGGAAGGCAGGGGGTAGGGTAAAACATCTGAGCCAATCGGGTAGAGGATTGAGAAATGAACCAATCAGGGGAAGGATTGAAAATGGACCAATTGGCTGGGGTAGAAAGGAGAAAGTAGGGAAAGAACCAATGAGGTATAACTGATTAACACATTTCACCATAACAGGGAGAGCTGTCTGCCAGGGTTTCTCCTTTAGGGGGTTGTGTTTATATACTGTCTGGATTAACTGCTCTCTCTCTAGGGGAATGTGTTTATATTATTGTCTATCTTCTCTCTAGGGGAGTGTGTTTATATTAACACTGGCTTAGCAGCCTCCACAGATGATGTTACCCTCAAAACATGTTGTGAACCCTGCAATGTTTTTGTCATACATGTTAATTGACAATGTGTCTGAGCATGACTGTTTACAGTTAATAGAAGAGGCCTATTTTGGCAGATCAGACCTGAAGGATGTGCCTCTAGAGAATCCAGACTGGGAACTGTATAACAATGGAAGCAACTTCATGAGAAATGGTAAGCGAATGACAGGTTATGCAGTGACAACCACAGATAAGACCTTGCCACCAGATGTATCATCACAAAAAAGCTGAACTGATTGCATTGATGAGAGCTCTAGAACTGAGTGAGGGAAAGAAGGTGCTGGCTCTAAATATGCCTTTAGTGTTGTCCATGCCCATGGAGTCGTCTGGAAGGAAAGAGGGTTGCTAACTGCTATGGGTAATGAAATCAAATGTGCTGAACAGATCCTCACACTCATGCAGACTATTTGGAAGCCTACAGAGGTAGCTATTATGCATTGAAGAGGTCATCAAAAAGGAAAAACAGCTCCCAAATTAGTAAAGTGCTTTGCTGATGAAACAGCAAAAGGGGTTGCAGGAAGAGGCTTTCTTGCAGTGGTACCACCAAAAGGAATAGATCTGTCAGGGTTTACCCCAAATATGATCAGAGAGACCAAAAGTTAATTAAGTTCCTTAAGGCTGAAATCCCCTTCCCAGATGGAACTTGAACCCACAATCCCCAGCTTAGCTTCTAATTCAAAGGTTCCAAGTTCAAGTCCCACTCGAGTCGCCAAAAGGGGGGAAATGACGCCTTAAGTTTCAGCTTTCATATTTTTCAAATTCTGTGCTGCCTAGGTGTGTATCTCTGAGCCTCATATTAAGTGTTAGTCAGCTCTCTTCACAGGGTAGGTAGACAAAACAATCCTTTTCCAGCTTGAGACCATGGACAACCATTACAAGTTTCAGGCCCAAAAAAGCATAAACAATGGAGGGCTGAGGGGAGAGAACAAGGAAGATGGAACTTCATAACCTGAAGCTATAATTGGACAATTAACCCAAATATGTAAATGAACTAAAACTTATAAAAGTGTGAAACCTTGTGACCAGTCATCCATTTTGTGACCATTTTGGGTCCATCTTGGATGTAGCCTTAGCCAGGCTCTTGTACTGCCCAAGATGCATCCTTTAAGGCCTTTTAATAAATATCTACTTTATTCTCTTAGCTCTGTCTAGTCTCTGTTACAGGTCAGCCTTCTCAAGTCATCATCAGGTCTAAACCTCCACTGATGCAACTTTGAACTATTCCCACACATCCTATCGCTGGATAGCAGGGAAAAAAGATCAGCACCTCCCTCTCCAATTCCCCTCCTCAGGAAGCTGTAGAGAGCAATGAGGTCTCCCCCCAGCCTCCTTTTCCCCTAAACTAGAGAAACGCAGTGTCTTTAGCTGCTCCTCATAGAACATGCCTTCCACCAGCTTTGTTGCCCTCCTCTAGAAGCATCTGAGTACCTTAACATCCTTCTTAAGTTGTGGGGCCCAGAACTGCACACAATACTCAAGGTGAGGCCACATCAACACTAAATACAGCAGGATAATTGCCTCTTTTGACTGACTGGTAATACTGGTTTTTGCACCCCATGATGCAGTTTGCCTTCTTGGCTGCTAGGGCTCACTGCTGACTCCTATTAAGCCTCCTGTCAACCAGCAACTCGAGACCCCTTTCTGCAGGGCTGATCTCCAGCTACTCCTCTCCCAATTAATGCTTGTTTCCAGGGTTATTTCATCCCAGGTGCAGAATACGGTATTTGTTCTTGTTAAATATCATGCCATTGATGGTTGTTCAGTGCTTCAGTCTATCCAGATCCCTCTGGGAGGACTCTTGTCCCTCAAGAGTCAACCGCACTTCCCAGTTAAGTATCATCAGCAAACTTGCTAATGGTGCACCTAGCTCCTGCATCCAGATCATTGATAAAGATATTGACCAGAACTGGCTCTAGAATTGAGTCCTGAGGAACACCGCCGGTGACTGGTCGCCAGTCAGATGTAGACCCGTTCACTATAACCCTTTGAGCCCTGCCCTTCAGCTAGTTCTTCATCCAGTGCACTGTAAACCTGCTCATCCCACAGTTGGACAACTTGTCCAGAAGGATGCTGTGAGGGACAGTATCAAAAGTCTTACTAAAATCCTCAATAGAAGATTCCCAGGGGATGTTGCCTTGGGAAGGTTAACTTGAAACAGAGACTAGGCAAAACTAGAGAATAAAATCAGGGTTTATTAAAAGGTCTCCAGGATCTACTCTGGGCATTATGGAAGCCTAAGCAAGGCTGCACTCAGGGTGGGCTGCAAGTGGTAACGAAGATGGCTCCACAGTCACGAGATTTTGCCATTTTATAAGTTTAGGTCTATTTGCATATTGGGGTCCAATTGTCCAATTACAGCCCCAGGCCATGAGGTCCCATCCTTCTTGTTCTACCCCTCAGTCTATCGTTGTTTGTGTTCTTGGCCTGAAAGTTGTCCTTGGTCTTCCAGCAGAAATGGATTTGTTTTGTCTACCTGCTCCGTAGAGGGAGCTTAGTACAGTTCCTAATACAAGGCTTCATCCCTAGGTAGCACAGAATCTGAAAATATAAAAGCTAAGGCATCAGGGATACTGCTAAGTAGCACCCTGAATAGCTTAAAGTTTGCTCTCTTGAAATCCAGGGTAGCAACTCTGCTGACATTTTTTCTCATTTCACCAAACATTTTAAACATTTTAAGCATTTAAACATTTTAAACTCAACCATTTTGTGATCACTGTGGCCAAGACAGCCACCTGCCATTACATCTTCCACAAATCATTCTCTATTCACAAATAGCAACTCTAGAAGGGCATCTTTCCTAGTTGGCTCACTGAATACTTGACCATCTCTCCTTCATTGAAAAGGAGTCCTACCAGGAGGACCAGCCTGAAAAGGTAGATCTGGCTCCCAAAAATACCACTGTGGAAGCCAGCCATACTCCTGCCCACATACCAATTTTAAAATAACACAATCACCATACGAATAGCGCAAAGGATCACTCTGTGGGCAATCTCTGATTGGCAATACCACTTTCTCTGACGCCTGTAACACAAACACAAAGTCCACACCTGGTGGGAATAGTCTCTGCAAATAAAACAAGGAATAGGGTTATTTTCAAGGGTAAGCCCAAGTCTCCACTCCCTTCACTCCTGCTGCCGCTCACAAATGGTGGCTTGTTCTGCAATTAAAGCTTCTACTATCTCTGGAACGAATCCACCATACAGTTCATAGAGTGGTGAGAGGTCCATGAGTCCCCTCAGGTCAGGTAGGAGTTGGTTTGGGTGACCGCAGGATCTCGATGGAGGCAGACTTAACAGTCAAAGGAGGTGAAGTCAGGGATGAAGTGGATGAAACCAGGGATGGAGTGCCAGGGTAGTCAGGATCCTCAGAAGAGATATTCAAGGATTGTCTGAAAGGTCTCACATTCTTGGCTGGGATCCATCTCGGGCCGTTTTCTGTGGAGACACAAGCAAAACCTCTTCCCCATGTGACAAGGGGGTAAGGTCCCATAATTTTACCTGTTTCTGGGTCTCTGATCAGCACTGGGGCTTTTTGTTTAACTTCTATCTGAGGGTTATTGCCGAAATGCCTTACAAATGGGGGATTAGGATCCATTAAGGAGCAATTAAAAAAATTAAAAACATACAATGCCTTCTGTAATCGCTCTGCCTGGGTGGAATTCCCCATTCTCCCCTTCTGTTGTAACAAAAGACACTTACGTGAAGTGTGGGCTCTCTCAGTTATAGCTTGGTCTGTTGAGGAATGGGAAATCCCCATTTTGTGTGTCACCCCCAGAGGGCAAGGAAATTTGCAACCCTCTGGAAAATATATGCTGGACCATTGTCAGTTTGAATTTGTGAAGGGATTCCCAGGACTGCAAAGGTACTTGCAAAGTGACGGCAAATGTCCTTTGCTGATTCTCCTGTATGACAGGATACAAAGAGGGCACCTGAAAACGTGTCTATAGAGAAGTGAATAAATTTAAATTTGCCAAACTTGGGAAAAAGAGTAATATCAGTTTGCTAAATTTGAAGGCTCTGGAGTCCTCTAGGGTTAACACCACCGGCAACAGAAGGAGTGTCTTTGACAGTCTGGGCATACAGTCACAATGTTGGAGGCTTGGCGGCTAGTCAAATTGAAGGTGCCTGCCTGTTGTGCAATACTTGTGAATGCTTTTTGTGGGTTTTGTGCATCAGGGACCTTAAGAAAGACTTGGTGAACGGCATCCCAGACTCCCTCAAGTGCTTCCCTGGGACATTCTCGGGCTTGGACAGCAGGATCTGTGTATGGCCCCGTTCCCATGAGCTGTCTAATTGACAGGGTTGCCAGGGTTGGATTGGTGTGACCCACATAAGAGAAGATTTTGGAGTCCCTTTTCCCATTCTTTTTCCCATAAGGCATATTGAGTGGGGGTTAACAACAACTGAGCAAGCGATCTTAAATCATGCGGTGTAAGAATATAAGCAGCAAACACGAAAGTTAGCAAATTTGCAAAAAATGGACAGCTTATACTGTGCTCTGCCACTGTCCTCCGGAGCTCTCTGATAACTGAAAAAGGCATCGGTTCCCATTGTAGAGTCCGCTTTCGTGTGCCCGAATAGATTACCGGTGCCACAATTCTCTCTGCAATGTCCAACTCCCCTTCCCTTAATGCTTGTTGTTTCAGGTGAATCCAATTATCTCAGGGGTCAGGGAGATAAAGGTTTGGTTCTTTATCAGGGTTGACAGGTCCCGGGTCAAATGAATCCCCTTCTTCATCATCACTGTCATCTGGACAGTAGCCAGCAGTGAATGCCCCTATGGATCATGAAGGACCCCTCTCCATTTTAATTGTAAGAGGGGAGGCCATGGGCTGTACCAGAAGAAACACAGTTTCCTCAGGTTGTAAAGAATTCTGAGAGTCTGTCACAGAGGGAAGGCAAGAGGCATCCCCTTTATCTTTGGCATGGGCGTTTTCTTGGGCTTTCAGAACCTCAAAAATCACCCACCAGGAGGGGAGCATTTCTGCAACCGTTTTGTTCCCTTTCGTTGCACAATCCCACAGTTTCACCCCCACTTGGTCCCACAAATCTGTTGTAAAGATTGTGGACTCAGTAACTCCAGGTAACTTAACTGCTGTCCATTTCAATAGTTTTTAAATCATGTGAAGGTAAAGATTTGCCATGCTGTTCTAAAAGCTTTGTCATAAGTTCAAAAACATCTCTTTCCTAAGCAGACATCCTCTGCCCCATCGTCCCTTGCAGCTCACCTCCTTTCCAGAGGGATTTAGTCGTCGCTGGCCAGCTTCCCCCTTCCTTTCAGGGGCACTTAGTTCTGCAGGGCTTGCCAACAGCCGCTCAGCTGGGCGGTCATTGCTCTCCTCACAGGAGGGCACCAATTGTCAGGCGATTGAAGAGGCGGGGTCTCCATGATTTGCATCAATGAAGCCTTTTATTGATTCCAAAAGCTCAGTATTTATACCTTTTCAGCTATAACTAAAAATAGCACTAATCACAACATTTATGTTTCCTAGTAACATTGCTTAATCATAGGCTTGTACAGATCCACATAGGCATGTAGAGTCTTGCATAGTTTTGCACACCCAAACACACTGTTATCTCTTCCTCCTTCAGGGTCCTGCCTCAACTTGCCGGGGCTTGTGGCCCACTAAATCTAGCACATCTACTTCTGTAATGAGTTCAGCAGTACTTTGAGTCCTGCTTCCTAGCTGTATTCCTACAAATGCTTGTGACAGGAACTTATTTTCAACATACTTTAGCAATTTCCCAGACTTGCTTGTCACGGAAGAATGGTGCTCCCAATTGATGCCTGGGAAGTTGAAATCTCCCATAAGGACAAGGGCTAACAATCCAGAGATTTCTCCTAATTGCTGAAAGACTAACTCATCAGTGCTAACATCCTGGATGGGCAATCATAGTAGACACCCACCACTGACAGATGCTTTGTTTTCCATCCCCCTAATGCTCACCCAGAGGCTCTCAACCTCATCATCCCTAACTTTAAGGGTTATACAATCAAACCTCCCTCTTACTGTGCTCATTTTGAATGGGGAAGAGTTAATTTCCTTCCCAGTGGCTGGTATGGGGCTGTGTTTTGGATTTGTGCTGAACTCGGTGTTGATAACTGTTGGAGGTAAGGATTTTTCTTTTTTTTTCCTTTTCTTTTCCTTTTCTTTTCTCTCATGGAATTTTGTCCCATTTGTTGCTAAGAGATAACGACTGCTACTTAAGAGAGACAAAAGAAATGGTCAAGGTTGGGGAAGGGTGCAGCTGGCTACTCTCTAACCGGAGGGGCTTTCTCTTGGGAAGGGCAGAGATATGAGATTTTGGCTGGGTAGTGAGGCATTGGGCTTAGCCCTTAGCTCTCTCTCACTCTCGGCATTGGAGGAGGACTGTCAAGCTGTTGCTTACCATGGGGAGAATCCACTGCCACCGCAGAGCCAAGTCCTGTACTGCTTCTTCCTTACTGTGGGTTAGCCTTTGCTCGTAAGAGCAGCTGTTGAAACTGGAACCTTATTAACACCCAATCTGACTAGAAAGGACCCTCATCATCTACTCAGGTGCCTCAGGCAAGGGAAAACCTGGGACCCTGACCCCCTCTCCCTTCCCGGAGGACGTGTGTCTGGCTGTGTGCAGCAGCTGCTACAGGGCTGCCGCTGCTCAGCCCTGCTGCTCTCTGCTACTGCCTTAGGCTTTTTTGCTATACTCTAACCCAACACCCCGTGTCCACCGGACCCCTGCGGCTCCTGCTAAGACTGTTCTGTTACATTTTGTTTGCCACCTCAAGGGGTGTGCCTGCCTCTGCTGTCCCAGCTGCTGCTCCAAAGTTTCTGCTGCAGCCCATTTCACCATCCAGCCTGCCCGCCATTACCACGTGAGGGAGACATGGCTGAACTCATGCCACAGCATCCCCTGCAGCCACGAGGGAATGATCACACCTGCCCTGCCCATCTGGGAGCCAACAACACCCCTGATGTCTGTGACTGTAACTGCACCAAAGGGGAAGGTGCCTGACATCCAAGAGAAGGCTGTTACTGGGTTTCTGGTTTTGTTTGTCGTTGCTGCCATTGTTGTTTTGTTTGCCTTGTTATACATATACATACTAGTAAAGGACTGTTATTTCTTTTCTCATATCTTTGCCTGAAAGCCCCTTATTTCAAAGTTTTAATAATTCAGAGGGAAGGGGATCATATTTTCCATTCCAAGGGAGGTTCCCACCTTCCTTGGCAAACATATGTCTTTCAAACCAAGACAATAACACAGAGATGTTTTTGCTATTGCTGAGCAGAGCCTACACAGAGCCAAGGCCTTTTCTGTTTTTCATACTGCCATGTTGGCAAGAGGGCTGGGGGTTCATGGGAGGTTGGGAGGAGATACAGCTGGGACAGGTGAACCAAACTGACCAAAGGGATATTCCAGACCGTATGACATCATGCTCAGTATATAAAGTGGGAGGGAAGAAGGAAGAAGGAGGGGATATTTGGAGTGATAGTGTTTGTCTTCCCAAGTCACTGTTACGCATGATGGATCCCTGATTTCCTGGAGGTGGCTGAACATCTGCCTGACCATGGGAAGTAGTTAAAGAATTCCTTGCTTTGCTTTTATGTATAGCTTTTGCTTTCCCTATTAAACTGTCTTTATCTCAACCCATGAGTTTTCTAGCTCTTTGTTTTCCAATTCTCTCCCCCATCTCACTGGTGCGGGAGCTGCTTGGTACTTGGTTGCTGGCTGGTGTTAAACCATGACACTTACATACAGTGCAACTCCTCCACCTCCCTGCCCTGCCTATTCTTCCTGAACAGCCTGTATGTAGTCCTCCATCCCAGCATTCCAATTGTGAGACTCATTTCATCAACTCTCACTAACATCGATGGCATCATAGCTCTGGGAACCGACCAATGCTTCCAGTTCATGCTGTTTGTTTCTCATACTGCATGTGTTGGTGTAGAAGCATTTCAAATGTGCTCCTAAACCCTCAGTGCTCCCTGCAGCAGTGAAAATGCTCCTATTAGCATTGACACCCTCAGACAGTGACATACCAACCCTTAGCTTACCTTCAGCTCTCCTGATGGCATCCCCTTCCTCCAGTGATCTTAGTTAAAAGCCCTGTCAATCAGTCCTGCCAGTTTACAATGTTAATCAGTTGTTATTGCAAACTATTTGGAAGGTGTTGCATTTTTAAACAAATGGGTAAAAAACCCACTGAAACTTTTTTGTTTGGAAGATTTTTAAACAGGCTATAAAATTCTGTTAACAAGCTTTATATGTATACAGATATTAGACTTCTTATAGGTGATACACTTGCATTGATTTCAGCAACAAAATCATATAATGATGGAAATATTTCTGAACACCTCTTTTCAAAATTCTCTCTTCACAATGTAAGTTTTTCAAAAAGCAGTTCCTTTCTCACTCCTTGTTAAATTTCACCTTTGTAATAGATGTAATAGATAAATTCGTGTATATAATATTGTATTATGGGTTTGGTTTACTAATAAGAAGCTACCCAAGGGTGTCTCCAAGATTCCAGAATTTTATGAAGCAGGCAAACACATTTGCAACTGAAACGACCTGGCCAATCTGGAAGATGGCCCATTCACCCCCCCCACTTCACAGCCCCTCAAACATCTGATACTCATCTTGGTGGAGGTCCGGATGGTCCGATCACCCCTCCCAAGATGAATTCTGGAAAGGACTATCAAGTAATCTTCTCATGCAAGACGGGACACTTTTTAGAAAAATTGAGAAACACATGCATACCTGAATTTTCAATGGACTTGGCTTTAGGGTAAAAAAATTGTATAAAATCCACAGACCGAAACCTGGCTGGCGTGGCAGAGCTCGGAGGGGTACCTTTGTACCACGACTCTGTCCACCCGACTCTCGATCGAGTGTTGTCCTGTTTTTATTGTGGCTTTAAGTTCGGTGTTAGAAATTTTGCTAATAAACCCTGTTATTTTGGAATTGGCTTTTGATCATTTATAACAACCTTGAAGGAAAGATTAAGTGTGTTTATTTTTTTGAAAGTATCTGCTAGGTTGCATAGTACTGACAGCCACTTGTGACAGAAAAGGTCAGCAAATTTAGAACACTTGTCTATCTCCAAAAGAAACATATGTGACACCTCTTTAGATTCAGCAACTCTCTTAAACACTTTGCCACAAGATAACCATCAAACCCTTGTGTGGTACAAAACATTTTCATGGTTACTAACTGTTTTGGTTTAAGCCCAGCTGGAAATTAGGCACCATGAAGCCACTTGTTCAAGCCCTGTCTCTCCCCCACCAACCTGGTGGAATGGGGAGAAGAATCAAATTAAACTCGTAGGTTGAGATAAGAACAGTTTAATAATTGAAAACAAAGTAAAATACAATAATAATAGTAAATAATAATAATAATAATGACAATGAAAAGGGAAAGGAAAAAAAACCCCAAACAAGTGACGTACAACACAATTGTTCACCACACACTAATAGATGCCAGACCCCTCCTCCTGAACCCAGATTGGCCCTCCTTCTGGGTAACTTCCCCAGTTTTCATACTGGACATGACATTCTATGGTGTGGAATATCCCTTTGGCCAGTTCAGGTCACCTGTCCCAGCTATGTTCCCTCCCAGTTTGTTTGTTTTGTGTACCTCCTCACTGGCAGAGTATAAGACACATAAAGAAAGCATCTTTGACTTAGGATAAACACGACTAAACAAAAAACCAAAACATCAATGTGTTATCAATATTATTCTCATTCTGAATCCAAAACACTGCACTGAACCAGTTACTGAGAAAAAAATAACTCTATTCCATACCAAACCAGGACACTCTCCATCTCATTACAAAGTATTCTACTATTTAAAGGTCTTGTTTTTATAAACTGAACCACATCAATGGCATCCTGTAGTATTTTGTGTGCTTCTGGCTCCAACTTCTTTGCTGCAATCAGTGCCTATGGAAAATCCAGTGAACGAATTTCACATCTGATGCTGTCTCTGTACCCTTACCCCAAAATCCATTTTGTATTTGAGTCACAACAGCCACTCCACTCTTGGTTACACTTGTAATAAGTATAATAGATAAATTCGTGTGGATTTAAGCCACTAATAAGAAGCTACCCGAGAATGTCTCCAAGATTCCAAAGTTCCTAAACACATTTACAACTGTAACGACAAGGCAGAGCAAGAAGATGGCCCATCCATCAAGGGTGGACCCTCAATTCACAGCTCCTCAACATCTGATACCGATCTTAGTAGAGATCCTGGACGATCAGATCACCCCTCCCAAGATGAATTTCGGAAAAAACTATCAAGCAACCTCTTCATGCAGACAAGACTCTTTTAGAAACACAGCATATCTAGACTTTCAATAGACTTAGCCTTAGGGTAAAAAAACTGTATAAAACCCACAGGCTGAAACATAGCAGTGTGGCAGAATTCGGAGGGTACCCTTGTACCGCCACTCTGTCCACCCAACTCTCGATCGATTGTTGTCCCGTTTTTATTGTAGCTTTAATTCAGTGTTAGAAATTTTGCTAATAAACCCTGTTATTTTTGAATTGGCTTCTAATCATTTATAACAGATTTGGTGCCGTGACTCGGATACAATTTGGCTGTGGAGGAATCCCTTTGCACGGGGGGCGCCCTGCTGGTTTTTCGGTGGCCCGGCAAAGCAGGAAACCCCTTCGCACCTATTGTATTACGAACCCAAAAATTAGATAAAAGCGCCACAATAAAAAGGGAGAAGGCCTGGATCCAGCAGAAAACCCGGGAAAAGACATAGGAGTCTTTTCGGAGCCGCGGCTACTTTTCACTCGTAAAATTTTTTTCTCCGTGCACGAAGATCTCCAAGCAAGAAAATAGCTGTAAGTAATGCTTGGTTGAGTGGGTGATTGAGTGGGTGAGCGAGACGTGGCCTTGCCACGATACAAGGGTGGATCTGTAAGCTCTTGTACCAGATTTCCCGCAAAGTTTTTTTCGGCTGGCAGGGAAGAGAATTGGGGAAAACTCGTTTGCTCATCAAAGCCCAGACTCGGGGAGTCTGGGGGAATCGATCACAAGGAAGCAAAAGGGGAAGGATACGTCCCTCTGGGTTTGGGGAACCGGTAAACCCTTTTGCTACGGGCTGGTAAAAGCCCAGGACGCAAACCGAAGATTCTTTCATCGGACGAACAGACCCCCCGGTTCAGCTCGCCGGACAGGGTAAGTAAGCCGAACGATTCGGGACCCGGTTTGCAATTTGAAACAGTCAGGGAGAGGATTCCTGCTCTTAGCCAGAGCTAAGAAAGAATTTAGCATTGCGATCCATTACCGAAAGGTAAAGTTTTTTTTTTAAAAATGGGGCAAGGAAAGAGTAAACATCAGAAAGAATCAAAGAAAAAGTGTGCTCCCAGAAAGGGAAAAGGTGCTTTTGAAATCCCACCAGAAAGTCCACTGGGATGGATCTTAGAGCACTAGAGAGAGTGCCCCATTTTGAAAAGTAAGTCCAAGGAAAACTAATTTATTATTGTACCGAAGTTAGGGAAGGTGAAGAGAAGAGCCCAGTAGACAGTGCCGCGGCCCGCCGCTGCCAGCCGCTGCTAGTGCCGCTGTGGGGGGGGCCGCTGGGCCGTCAGGAGCCCCCCGCGCCAAGCCGCGACTGCTGCCGCTGCATGCCGAGAGCCAACCCGCGGGGTGTGGGGCCGCTGTCCAGGGCACGCTGGCAGAGAGGGGGGCCGCCATCTGCGCCCAGGCCCTCCTCCGCGCCTGTAAGCCAAGTATGGCAGGGGCCCGCAGACCTTCTGCAGATGGCAGATCAGGCCGGGTGCGCCGAGCCCGTGCTGTGCCTCCCCCACCCGTGCGCCCCGTCTAGCGTCGCATCCATCCCGCTGCCTCTGCCTCCCACAGCCGGCACCGCCACCTCCATAGGCTCCTCGTGTCCAGCAGACGATTGTCCTCCTGCTTGCCTTCTCTGTCTCTCTCTGACCCCTTTTCCCAATCCTGCTTCTAGCCCCCCCTTCCCCCAAAGAGCCATCCTCTTCCCATTCTCGGTTCCCCTGAGGTGAGAACAGAAACTGAGGAGAAAAAGGGGGGGGGAGAGATCTGCGAAAA
This sequence comes from Acrocephalus scirpaceus scirpaceus, assembly GCA_910950805.1. NCBI lineage: Eukaryota > Metazoa > Chordata > Aves > Passeriformes > Sylviidae > Acrocephalus > Acrocephalus scirpaceus. Next base: position 554,613 of record CAJVGK010000017.1, on the reverse strand, counting down.
TCTTTCCCTTAGAATTCTCCCTTCCAGGTCCCCAGCTTTCCCCATCCCCCAAGAAACCCCCACCCCACTCTCAGCTATACTCATATGCAAATGCAGTCGTTCCAGCTTCTCAACCACACCTTGCTAAACCATTTCCACCAGATACTACTGTAGCAACTGCAGAGTCACTCCATCCCGAAGTGTCTAACAGTTTTAGCTACCCTGTTAACTTTTAATGTTAATGTATGTTTACTTCATAAACATAAACAAGTTGTGAATTCTATTCCATGATTCTCTCTCCTATTATTCAGAGAGCAAGATAAGGAGTAGAACTTGCCGAATGAGCACAGATAAGCTTGAAGCTGCTGTTGCCTTTTCTGCTACCCCATATCCCTGTTCGTCGTCCCTGCCCCCTGTTCCTATTTCAAAAGTGGGTCGTTAGCAGCAAACCACACCGCGCAGAGTAGCCCAGGACGTCTGCAGTCTCTCTAGCTCCCTGCGACCCCCCCAGTTCCCAGTTCCTATCCACTAGTCCCGACCAGAAAGAGCTCGCTGGCTAGGACGCCTAACCCAAAATCCTCTATCCTTTATACCTTTTTTTGCAATACCTTATCTTCTTTCCACTTCCCTCCAATCCCCATGGAATAGTATTTACAATTGAATGTTTTATGTTGTTTCCTCTAATTGCAGATTGTCCCGTTTTCAGTTTTAAGAGTTTTGCCTGTCACGAGAATAAATCCTACAAGAGGCAATTTTCAAACTGTCTCTTAAGAGCGTGTGTTCCAGTGGCATTAGGCTACTGAAACAAAAAAACGCTGTTGAGTTTATGCTGTCCTTAGTTAGGCTTACCAAAGGTGACTGACAACCCTGTTAAGATAGTGCCTGAGAAAGTATGAACAGTTTTTAGTTTTTTTAGTTGTAGCCGATGTTCCCTAACAAGGTAGTAGCAGAAGCTACAGGTTTTATTTTATTTTACAGCGAGGGCTAAAACCTAAACTGGGGGTGAAAGCCATAGCTGGGAAAAAGCCAGCTGGGGGGAAAAAAGAAGATGCTGCCACTGGGTTCAGATCCAGGAAGATGAGGATCTGAAGCCGCAGGGCTCAAGAAAAGCCAGCGCTGCAGCCTAAACCAGGGGCTGTAGTGGTCTGGAAAGCTGGTTGGAGGATGTTAGGTGCTTTGGGCCAGTCACGTCGACAAGGCTAACCCCAAAACTTCTATGTGAGCTTAGTGCCAAGAGCCGAGAGCTTAAAAGCCACTAAGTTAGCTGCAGAAATGCACTCAAAGTGCCCCTAAATACCCATTAGTTTACAAAGCAAAGAATCTAAATGCCAGTAGCTTAGCTGCGAGAAGACCTCCGAGTCCTTGAAGCACTAGCCCATGTTTAGTTTCATAAACAGCTTCATTTTAAGTACCTATTTTGCGTTTCATTATTCATTTTAAAATCTGCAATATTGACCCACTTACCACATTTGTTATAATTGTTTGTTTTGTTAAGTCACAATTACATATGTCAGTTGTTTGAATCAATTCCTGTTGCATTTTGCTTCTTGTCAACCCTATTTGTTGTTTTCTTAATAATATAGTTTCATTTTCTTGTCCATCCTAAGTATCAAGTCAATTTAGTCTATAATTAAAAGCTCAAAAAAAAAAAAAAAAAAAAAAGCAAAAGTGTAAAAAGTTTCTATCTAGACTTCTCAGTGAGGCAATTTCACTTCCTTTGTGCTCTGATTTCCACAGCACTTTTTAGCAGTAATATTCTGCTGCTCAGTCTAAGAAAAGCAGCCAAGTAACATATCCATGCTGTTCCCAAAGTTTTCAGCAGCCTAAGCTCTCTGTGTAGTCCTGCCCTGTGTCATGTAGACATCTCCCTCAGCAAGATCTCTAGAGAGCTTCCTCTTTAAAAGTTCTTGAGCGTGTTTCATAAACACCAAAAATGAAATCTGTTTTTTTTACATTTCTGAATGTTAAATCAGATGAGCAGCTTTCATTATTTACAAGAGTTGCCTTTAGCTGAGCCATGTAAGCTGTAATTCTCTTTTGTTGACGTGAGTATAAAAGCTCTAACAATGCCCTAGTAGTTAGAAAAGTTTAGATATGCCTTAGCCTTAAATTGCTCTGAGAGATGTTTCAAATTTTTAAGCAGTTTTTAAGTAATCATTTTCAGCAGTAGATTGATACTTCCTATTTTTTCACTAATTACTACTATTGTTCTTACTTTGTGTTATGCAAGAATTGATGCTAAAGATCCCCCTTTAAAATACATAATTTGTCTAATTGTGCTAAGCTTTAGCTAGTTGCCTATCGCCCATCTAAAGAATCCCAGTAGATTTCACTGAGTTACCTAAAATACAGCAATTAAGACTGCAGAAAAAGAGTAGACCCATGCTTCGAGAATAAAGAAAGTAGAGCCACAATACACTACTCAAAAATAGAGAGTGTCCTCATCACCTAGAGATCTGAAAGTCAAGTTGCAACGACACCGATGAACAAGAGAAATCAGATAAGGTGTGAAAGACCAGATTGTGAATGTTTTCCCTTTGTTCACTTCAAGTGTGTATATTGTAAATTGATTTGGGTTGCTCACTGCAAAAGGGGAGCGTAAGCCAAAAAGATTATGTACCAACTGTTTAGTAAAAGAACAAAAAGAGACTAGCCATTTCTTAGTAATTGCCACTAACTTGAGTCTACTAGAGTTAGATTCTCCAGAATAGTATCATATATATAAAAAGGAGACAAAAGAGCAATTAGATGCTGAAGTTGAAGTGCTCAAAGTCGAGTGCAGAAAGACAATCAAAGTACCTTGCTAGTCCGATACAATCAAGTTGTCCCAGTAGAGTGCCTTTAAAAGAAAGTTTGCAGCTCAGACTGACAAGACTCCAGAAACATATGCCTGCTGCCGAGAAGATGGATTACCCCGCCGCGGGCTGCTACCCCGTGGGCGAAGGGAAAGGCAGAGGCATGTTGTGGTGGAAAGTCCTTGTAGTCCTGAGCTGAGAGACAGGGGGACCCCCCCCCTCCAAGAGCTCGCAGAGGCTAACCCTCAAGAAGAGATGTGAACTACAGCTAAACATAGCACCAGAGAAAACCTGAAGTATCAAAAGCATGATGATTGTCCCAAAGATAAAAGAAAAGAGTATTATTTCTTTTATGACACTCAATACTAAATTTGTGAATCAGACAAAGAGGTAGAATGCCACGACTCAAAGGCAATTACTAAGGAAGGGCAATCCAACACACACGAATTTATTTGAGTAAATAAAAAAGTGGGGGACTGTAATAAGTATAATAGATAAATTCGTGTGGACTTAAGCTACTAACAAGAAGCTACCCGAGAATGTCTCCAAGATTCCAAAGTTCCTAAACACATTTACAACTGTAACGACAAGGCAGAGCAAGAAGATGGCCCATCCATCAAGGGTGGACCCTCACTTCACAGCTCCTCAACATCCGATACCGATCTTGGTAGAAATCCTGGACAATCAGATCACCTCTCCCAAGATGAATTTCGGAAAAAAACTATCTAGCAACCTCTTCATGCAGACAGGACTCTTTTAGAAACACAGCATATCTAGACTTTCAATAGACTTAGCCTTAGAGTAAAAAAACTGTATAAAACCCACGGGCTGAAACATAGCAGTGTGGCAGAATTCGGAGGGTACCTTTGTACCGCCTCTCTGTCCACCCAACGCTCGATCGATTGTTGTCCCGTTTTTATTGTAGCTTTAATTCAGTGTTAGAAACTTTGCTAATAAACCCTGTTATTTTTGAATTGGCTTCTAATCATTTATAACACACTGACACAGGTTTTTCATAAAACATTGTTTTTATTAAAGGAGAGCTACCGCCACTGGAGATATAAGGGCGGGGGGGAGGATCTGCTGCCATTTTCCTTTTGTTTCCCTACACACCAGTGGACAACACCATCCTGGAGCACGGGGGGTACTCCGTCATTTTGAGTTTCTCTTTGTTCCTGGGGAGTCCTTGAAAATTCAGCAACTTTGTAATTAGTGGTTATTACTGTTTTCGGGTTTTTTGCCTATTGCTGTTTCACTTGCCAGTAAACTGCTATTTTTTTCACTTATATCTACTTGTATTTGTTTCTCCTTATCAGTGGAAAGGGCTTGGTTAAACTAAAGGGGAGGTAACTAGTTTTTTTAGTGTCCTCCCTTAAATTGTCTTGAACCAAGACAGGAACACTCACAGTTAGCTGCTGAGTGTGAAGTAGTTTGGATGAAAAGGGAAAGTAATCTATTGCTTTAGTCAGCTCTGCAGGAGGAGGAGGAGCAAAATGCATCTCTTAAAAAGGAGCTAAAAACAAAAAATTATGAACTATGGGACATCAATTTAAGATGCCCCAGTCCAGTGGGGGTTAAGAAATCCCTGCACCTCTCTGGCGAATTACAAGAGCTTAAGCAAAGTTATCTGAAGGACAAAGTAATACATATGCATCTCGTTATTAAAACTGAAACCACTAATGATGGCCAGGGGAAGCTCAGCAAACTACCACATGGACTACTCTGTACAAGGGGGAAGCCCTGGCTTAACTTCAGGACAAATATGGCCATAAGGCAAATGAATCAGAGACTGAATATTTGTGGAGGGTCTCCCTAACTGGAGGAGATTGAATTCTGTTGAGTGAGGCTGAAGCAAGAGGTTACTGGGGACCAGGAGTCTTCCTGACTACGAATGATAACTGAGCACTGTAATCCCTGACCCAGAGGGCAGCTTACTGTGTAGGAGGATTGGACCCTATGGAAAGGGGAGATCCCTACATGATTAAAACCCCCACAAATGAGCACTAAGTAGAAAGAATACAAAAGACACTGTCTCCAGTTAATGCACACACAATTAAACCCACAATGATATTCCCCTATGGAATTTGAGGCAGATCCACAGAGATTCCTTGTCTTGATCCGAGGCCTGCCTGATGCACTGAAAGTCCATGCTAAACAACTACAAGAGCAAATAATGGCAATCCCTAGGCCCAGAAGAAGAGGTTCACCACCAGGAATAACCTGGTTAGAGGTAGCCCAAGAATTAGTAACTACTGGTTGGAAATTGGGGGTTTCTGATATAGATGGTCCTAACCCAAAGGCAGGCATAAGGAGGCTAAGGGCCATCCAAAAAACTCCCTCACCAGGTAATCACTGACAAAATGTGTCACTTAGTGGGTGAACGAAATACACTTTGTGGGTGGAGGGTGTTGCAAAAGGAATTTCTCAAGAAGTAATGGACAAATTACCCATCACTAATCTGGAAGGATTGATCAAAGGACCTGAGTCACCTCCTAGGGGCAACCCCCCTCAGAAATCCAATAATGTTCCCCTCAGCTCCTCCAGAAACTGGACTAACTAGTTTAACCAGTCCAAAGTCAGGAAACTGGACTAGCTGCTCTCAGTAAGTGAGCCGGGGAGCAGCCAGTGGGTTTATATGAGAGAGTTTATGTAAAACAGTCAGGGAGATATGATAATCACTTTTCCCCTAGGCCCTTTTAAGTCTTTGGCCACTTTTGTGGTAGACACCAGAGCATAAATGTCAGCACTTCAAACTGAAGTTGCTGCTCATTTGTCGGAACCCAGGACATCCCTTTAGATGTCCCGGGCAGTCCGAGACCCCAGGAGGGGGTCCGGAGACCCTGGAACAGTGATAAAAACACCAGTGCCTTTGATTTTAGCCCTTGGGAGTGATTGCCAACATTATATGAAGAATTACAAGTCACAGGTGTGTAATTAGGATATTAAATAACTTATTTTTGTGTATTAATGTGGATTTTGGGGGTTCACAAAGGAGGCTCAAGGAGACAAGATGGAGGGATTTGGGTGTGTCCCTTGTCTTTCTCCTTCTTCTTCTTGTCCTCCATCTTCGGGTGAGGTGGTGGCATTTTCTTATTGGTTTAGTGTAAAAGTGCACAGCTTAATAAAAGTAGTAGATATTGGTATAGTAGTGAAAAAAATGGGGACGTAGTAATTAGTATAAAAGATTACGACCGCCCATGAGTGGGGCAGATAGCCTTCGGCTGTGGTGTAGGTGACACCTACGCCGGCTGAAGGAAAAATATTTAAGAACACGATAGAATAAACAACTCTGATAAAAGAATCGACGCATCCTGACTCTTTCTTCTGGCACGGGGCTTGGAGAAAAGGACTTTACCCGCAATTCTCGGATGGCTACCAGCCCGAGATCCGAGATCTCTGGCGTCCCTGGGTGGGCACATCCAGTGGGCACATCCAGTGGGCATTCACCAGTGGACCTCCACCAGTGGGCAAAAGCTGCGTGGAAAGAACTGCAGCAGAAAACCCAGCCCCAGAAGACATAGAGCCAGAAGGTGAATTTCAGGAGAAGACAGCCTGACCTCTGCTGAGCAGCCTCAAATTCGACCTGGACGGAGGGACCTCCAAGGCGCCTGGAGCTTCCTCACCTGAGAGACCGCGAGCCGGTGCTTGGGACGCAGCCAGATCGACTCTGAGAGACCAGCAGAGCCTGACCCCTTAGGATTTTGGTAAGACCGGTTGAGAATACAGAACATGGGGGCCTCCCCTTCCCAGGAACAGCTCAACATTTTATCCGCTCTACAGAGCGTGGTGATGACAACAGACAACTATACCATGTAGCTACAAACAGAGATGAAATGGCCATGAAACTTTTGACTCCGGCCAGAGCAATGCTGGAGGCAAATTCCCGGAAACACGGGGGAGGAATCGGTCTCGCACAGTTGGGTGCAGGAGACGAGACAGTTCCTCAAACTACTCGCCCAGAGGGGGCGGAGTCAGCAACCCGCCATCAGCAGGAGGCAAGAACTTCTCTCTCCCCGGGGGGAGGGGAAAAGCTGTCGCCACTTTGAAGGGACCCCGAGAGTCCGTCACCTGTCCCAGGAAAGCTAAAACTTATGATCCATCCAAGCGAGTTGGAAGACATGGATCTTGCCTTTTCGAGGCGTGTCTTCCGCATGTACCGACACAGGGAGAGCCGCGGAGGTCAGAGTTGACTCCGTATCTCCCACCGGGTTTAGAGAACAGCCCGGAGAATAAAATCACTGCTCCACTCCCTCCTCCCGACATGGATACACAGGCAGAGGGACGGGGGGAGAGGGTGGAAACAGCATCGGGACGGATAGGGGCCCCGGGAACAAAAGGAAATACTTTGCGGCGCGCGCGACACCGCGGGAGGCGGGGAGGCCACAGGGGAAGACGGCGGCTGCCTGAAGGCAACGCGCGCGGCCGTGGTGGCGGCGGCAGGACCGGTGGCGGGAATACGCCATAGTGCGGCGGAAGCGACTTTGTCGGGCGGGCGCAAGTCGCGGAAGGCGAAACGGAGCGCAGCCCGAATCAACGCGCAGACGCAATTGGGGCGCGGGCTTCCGCGCAGCGGACACCGCGCATGCCGAAAACAGGCGCGGAATGGGAAAAAGTAGGTGGGGCCGATCGCAAACACGACCAAAGCGGCATGGCTCACAGCCGCAATGAGTCTCGGATCTCGGGCTGGCATTAAGCCAGACAAGAAAAAGTTATGCTAACTGATGCTTTTGGTAAATCCCAACCCAGTGCACAGCTTGGGTAAAATGCTAGTTACCGGGGGACGAGACAGCCACAGAAACTGTCATGATTGTGGAGCTGTTGCCAGGTAAAATCCTGGGATTGGCTCTATTAAAGAGATGTGTGTGGAGAGATGCCAGAGGGAGGGAATAGGTGTTAGTCCTCCCATCCCTCTATGTCCATCGTTTGCAGACTGCTCCAAGTTTACCTTCTTTCAAAATAACAAATGTGAAATCCTACCCCCTCCCTTTAGGAGGGCATGAAGGAATTGCTCTAGTAATTGCAGAATTGCAGGCGATACACTCACCATATAATTTTCCTGTATGGCCTGTCTGTAAACCTAATAGGAAGTGGTGTCTGACAGTGGATTACCAACACCTCAATGCTAACACTGGCCCATTAACAGCTGCTGTACATAACATAGGAGAATTGATTGCCACAATTCAGCAACGGGCCCATGCAATCCTTGCAAAAGATGCTTTTTATGGTTCCCTTACAGGAGGCAAACAGGGATTGTTTTGCTTTTACTTGTGAGGGTAATCAGCATACCTTTACTTGCCTCTCTCGAGGATAGTAACACTCTCCTACTTTGGCTTGTCATGCACTCACACAGGAGTTGGCCCAGATTGCCCCTGAAGAAGGGACTAAGGCATATCAATACATTAATGATAAACTGATTGGTGGCTCTGATGTCACCACAGTGGGCCACACTCAGACAAATATTATCACCCACTTTGAGAGTCTAGGACTTCAAATTCCTACAGAAAAGGTACAATTTCCTTCCTCCGAGGTTAATTTCCTAGGTATATGATGGAAAGGCAGAGCAGCGTGTATTCCCTCTGAAACCTTGACCGCCCTAGAGCAAGTAAAAATGCCGGGGAGTAAAAAAGAGCTCCAGCATGCTTTAGGCTCATTGCTTTTTTTGAGAAAACATATTTCAGACATCTCCATTATTGCTGCTCTAATGGAATTATGTTGGACAAGAAAAGGAGTTGAATAAATGGATAGTTCCTCCCTTTTAAAACTGGTCCAAGTACAACTGAGTTTTCTCTTATAGATATTCTGTGAGAAGATGATGTGGCCATGCAAAGATGAAGCAGCAAAAGGACTGGAAAGTTACACTTTCTGCACTGTGTTGATCGTTTGCATGTGTTCTGTCTTGGTGTCCTGGTTTCAGGTAGATTTGGGAGAAAACCTCCTAAGGAAACCTCCTAAGGTGCCCTCCCTCCCCTCCTCCAACCAGTTTGGGAAAGACTTCCTCAGAGAGAAGTGGAAAGAAACCTGTTTATTAAACAGGCAAAGCACTTCCAGCACAATAAATTGAACAATATCCGATGACAAGAACTTCGTGCCACTCTGGAGAGATGACAAATTTAGAGAAGGTCCCCCCCCAAAGATAGTCGCTGTGTTCTGTTGCTCCGTTCCTCTGGCGCTGTGAGAAAAAAGGAGTTCCTGCACAGGGTTGGTCTTGGTGGAGTGGGTCCCAGGTGGAAGCCCCCCAGCACTTCCCTCGGGTCCTCAGTCCAGAGAGATTTGAACAGTTCTGAGGAAAGAAAAAAAAAAAAAAGAAAATAAAGAAAAAAAGAAAAGGAGGAAAGAAACCTTTGGCTAGCTACAAGACTTACAGCTAACTAACTAGCTACAACTAACTAACTGGAAAAAAAAAAAAAAAGCAGAGCCTCTCTCCATCTCGCCGTGTGCTTCCAAGGCTGCTCCGAGGAGCAGTTTTCCTGGGAAAAAAAACCCAACAAACCACGCTTCCCCCTTCCCTTTCTACCCAACAGACGATTGGGGATACAAACATCATAACGTCACCCTAAGACACTCGGTAATTTTGCAATGTGTATATTTGTAAACATTTTGTCTCAGTAGTTTTGCAATATGTATATAAGTTTACTGCAAGCATTGTTTTTAGCTGTTTGTGTCTCCTCTCTGGTTGCCACAGTAGGTGGAAAAGATAACTGCCCCCATAATTGCTTGCATTATCATTTTATTAATAATCAATTTGTTTGTGTTTTCATAACAAGTGACTTGTTGGGAGACCAAACATTAGTCAAATCATTTTATATATTCATTTTATGGAATGGAAGGGAAGAAAAAAGCTACCTCGGAAAATACAAGTAAATTTGAAAGGGAATTAATTTCATTTGTGACCCCACCAGAAGTAAAGCCACAGTTTCTGTTTTTGTTTTAAGATTAAATCACAATGGAGCTATACTCTATCCCTTGGAGAATATAGATTATGGGCCCAATCTAAAGATGTGTTTACATAAGGACCTTTTGTATGAGAACTTTGTATTCTAAAAGTTTTTCATACTTTATAGAACTACTCAGCAGAGCAGGAGCATTAACTAAAATTCTTCCAATTATGTGTGGATAGCATTGAGAGAGAATCCTATTAACACACCTGCAAAGGTAATCAACTGTATTACTGGACCTGAAGATCCCCTTGAGATTTGGCTGATTGACATGTACATGTGTATCTGTTGGTGATACCTCTCTATGAGATTTAAAAATCAGAACATGCTGTGTAATTCTATGACTAATTTCAAGACATATTGGGCCCACATCCAACAGACACAGTATTGCAGAATTGCTTACACCCACTATCCATAAAAGAACACTCTGATCCTTGGGACTCATGGTGTAGGGGGCTGTGGCTAATGAGAACTGAGTTTGCATCAGTATTAAATCCTGATTTTTGTGTTTGTAACTTTTTAAATATTGAGGAATGTGATTTTAACTATTCAAATCCTATTATATCCAATCAATTGTTACAATCTAATAGTGCCCTGTGATTATTGGCCTGATGCTTACTCTTTTGCTTCTTTTTCTGGTAGTCCCATTGTATTGGACAATAATTTGTGCTGTTTTCCTTCTTCCTCTTTCTTCTCTTTTCTCCTTCTGTTCACTACATGAAAAACATGACCCATTAAGATTTGGAGTGAGCAGCAGCAGAAGAGAAATTACTGAATGTTTAAGCCATAAGTTTGTGTGAGAGAATGAAATGGTTAATGGCTTAAACATTGCTAAAATCATCAGACATTTGCCCACTGTAGCAAATTGCAAGGAAAAAGCTGCTCATCTGTGACCACCAAAGCCCATCCCTCCCCTTTCACTCTAATCTGCCCCAAGGGATCTATTAACAAAAACCTGGGTTATCCCTCACCTTCTAGGATGGGTTGTAACAGATGGAAAACCCACCTCTGCCCTAGCAGCACAGGTACGTGAGTTGAGAGGAAGAACAACCCCCACAGGAAATTCTTCAAGGACAAATGCTGCTCCAGTTTCCAGTGGGCAAGTCCTCAGATAGAATAGGAGGGCTGATGTTACTTCCAATCCTCTTGAAGGGATCTCCAGTTCATATTTATAAGAAATGAACAACGAGTGCTATGACCAGGACTAGAGGGGCCCTGCCTCAAGCCAGGTGGGGGAAAGGAACAATTGGGTTTATTGGGCTGTGTGTGGATCCCATGGCCTCACACATCAGACCCACAGGAATATAAAGCTTTAGTTGATATTGGCACAAAATGTACCCTGATGCCATCAAGATATGTAGGGGCAGAATCCATCTCTATTTCTGCGGTGACGGGGGATCCCAACAGCTGACTGTACTGGAAGCTGAAGTGAGCTTCACTGGGAATGAATGGCAAAAACACCCCATTGTGACGGGCCCAGAGGCCCTGTGTATCCTTGGCATAGACTACCTCAGGAGAGCATATTTCAATGACTCAAAAAGGCATTGTTGGGCTTTTGGGATGGCTGCTGTGGAGAGAAAGGGAATTAGACAGCTGAATACCTTGCCTGGTTTCTCAGAGGACCCTTCTGCTGTGGGACTGTTGAGGGTCAAAGAACAACAGGTACTGATTGCTACCACAACAGTGCACTGTCGACAACACTGCATAAACCAGGACTCCGTGACTGACATCCATATGATTTGTGGAGACCAAGACTTGCTCATCCTTTAATAGTCCTATTCGGCCAGTGTGTAAGTCCAATGGAGAGTGGAGACTGACAGTGGACTACCATGGCCTGAATAAAGTCACACCATCACTGAGTGATGCTGTGTTGGACATGCTGGAACTGCAGTACAAACTGGAGTCCAAGGCAGTAAAGTGGTGCCACCACTGATATTTCTAATGCATTTTTCTCCGTTCCTTTAGCAGCAGAGTGCAGGTCACAGTTTGCTTTCACCTGGAGGGGCATCCAGTACACCTGGAACTGACTGCCTGTGATGGTACATTCCCCCCCACCCCCTTTTTCCAGGCTGCACTGCGATCTGAGAAATGCTCGTTAGGCCTCAGCCTTGACAAACAGAACCTGGGCTCAGCTCTTCTTGAGCTTATGAGAAACACTATCTGCTCCCAGGAACTGCTGCTGTCTAAAGAGCTCCTGTTTTCTTTATGAACAGCTTTGGAAACTGTTTTTCTTGCCTGAATAACATAGCATCCTTGTTCTCACACTTTCAAAGAAAGTGCCAACCCAAACTGTGGCCAGGATGAAACATTGTTATGACTAAGGCCCACTCTCTTGTGACCCTATAAACAGTGGTCCAAAATGAGACCCTTTGAGCTCTTCTGGACTGCAGTGGACTGTGACCAGGAACCTGCCTCTGAGTGGGATGCCTCTCAGAGCTAGTGAACTCTCACGTTTTCCATACTCAGAGGATTGCCAAACAAAAACGATTCCTGGGCTGATATCCTCGCTCCTCGAAGCCCAACCCTTTGCCCATTGGGGAGATGCAAAGGCATCCAAAGTGAGTATTTCACTTGCCCTCAGGGGGAATTTTTCACAGGTACCTTGCTTGCACTGACTCTATGTCTGTGTGCATGCACATATGCTATAGCAAATCTGGGAGAAATGCTGCTTTCTTAGATGTTTAAGTACCTTAGATATCTATGTAAGTTAGGCCTGTAAGTAAGGTTAAGTCATAAGCTAAGTTAAATGTTGCTAAGTATTCTTTTGCTATGTTGCTAAGTTCAACTTCGAAGTTATAAGTTAGGTTAAGTACTGTTAAGTGTTATTCCTCTGTTAAATTTTTAAGGTATAAGTTAAATGTGTTGTTCCTTTGTAAAATTGTTCGGTTTAAGGTACAAGTTAGCCTAAAGTCCTGTTAAGTGTGAGTGCTGTTAAGCTTTTAGGCCATATTCCTTTTAATCCTTGCCCTCACTATCCTTTTGTCACATGCACCTAAACACACACACCCCCACCAGATAGTTCTTGGTTCATTTCTGTTTTGATTGCCTGGATTTTGTTTGGGTTTTTTTTGTTGCTTGTTTTTCCTTGGTGTGCCTTGTCGGAACCCAGGACATCTCTCTGGGTGCCCTGGGTGATCCGAGACCCTGGCAAGGGTCCAGAGACCAACCACGAGAGTCCGATTAGAATAGTATTATTTTATCACCGGGTGTAGAAAATAGAATTTAGGGGTCTAATGGAGGTTCAAGGAGGCAAGATGGAGGAATTTGGGCGTGTCCCTGTCCTTCTGCTTCTTCTTCTTGCCCTCCATCTTCTGCTGTGGTGGTGGCACTTTTGGATTGGTTTAGGGTGAAAGTGCACTGTTTAATAAAAGAGATAGGTATTGGTATAATAGTAAAAACAACTAGCACGTAGTACATAGTATAAAAGATTACGACCGCCCATGAGCGGGGCAGACAGCCTTGGGCAGCGGTGCAGCTAGCACCCAAGCCGAGTGAGAACAAAATGTACTAGATAAGAAGAAATAAACAACCTTGAGAAACCTAAATGGACGCATCCTGACTCCTTCTTCTGGCACGGGGCTGGGAAGAAAAAGAAACATCCGCAATCTCGGAAGGCTATCAAAACCAGGATCCGAGAGTGCCTCAGCTGTCTAATTAGTAGTAGAGTGAATCATGTCAATGAACTTTGTCATGCTGTTGCTTAATATTAAATCTGTTTTTTGTTGATCCCCTTGCTGATGATTTTTTAAGCGATCTCAAATACTTGTTTGTAACGCTGCCCCAGGGGTGGAAACAAAGCCCCAGTATTTGTCATGGACTGATCCAGACTGCACTGGAAAAGGGTGAGGCTCCAGAACACACTGATGACATCATCATATGGGGCAACACAGCAGAGGAAGTTTTTGAGAAAGGGGAGAAGATAATCCAAACCCTCCTGAAGGCCAGTTTTGCCATAAAGTAAGGTCAAGGGCCCTGCCCAAGAACTTCAGTTTTTTAGGAGCAAAATGCCAAGATGGACATCATCAAATTCCAAGGGATGTGGTCAACAAAATAGCAGCTGCTTCCCCACTGACCAGCAAGAAGGAAACTCAGGCTTTCCTAGGTGCTGTGAGCTTTTGGAGAATGCATATTCCAGATTAGTCAGATTGTAAACCCTCTCTATCATGTGATATGGAAGAAGAATGATTTTAAGTGCCATCCTGAACAACAAGCTTTTGAACAAATTAAACAGGAGATTTTTCATGGAGTAGCCCTTGGGCCAGTCAGGACAGGACAGAATGTGAAAAATGTGCTCTACACTGCAGCCAGAGAGAATGGTCCTTCCTGAAGTCTCTGGCAAAAAGTACCTGGGAGACTCAAGGACTGCCCCTGGGGTTCTGTAGTCGGGGATACAAAGGATCTGAGGTCTGCTACATTCCAACTGAAAAAGAGATCATGGCAGCTTATGAAAGGGGTTCGAGCTGCTTCAGAAGTGATTTGCACCAAAACACAGCTCCTCCTGGCACACTGACTGCCAGTTCTGGGCTGGATGTTCAAAAGGAAAGTCCTTTCTACACATCAGGCCACTGATGCTATGTGGAGCAAGTGGGTTGTGCTGATCATACAGTGAACTTGAATAAGAAACCCCAGTCCCCCAGGGATCTTGGAAGTCATTGCCCAAAGGCAAAAATTTCAGACTATGATCAGAGGAAGAGCAAGAAAAGGTGACACATGCTGTGGAGGCCTCACTATATAATCAGCTACTAGAAAATGAAAAGCCATATGCTTTCTTCACTGATGGTTCCTGCTCTATTGTAGGAATACACTGAAAATGGAAAGCTGTCATATGGAGTCCTACACAGCAGGTCCCAGAATTTTTTGAGGGAGATGGTGGATCAAGTCAGGTTGCAGCGCTGAAAGTCATTCAGCTGGCTTTAGATACACGAGACAAATGGCCAGCTCTGTGGGGATGGCTAGACTGATGGAAAAAGACCAATTTGTAGCACAGAGGAAAACCCATCTGGGCTGCTGAAGTGTGGCAAGACATCATTGCCTGGGTAAAAAAGTTGTCTTGGGCTGCAATGCAAGATGAACCCGAAAGTATGTATTCTGTTGCCATCTGTTGAAACCGGTTGGGGAGGTGTTTTTCTTTCTCTTCCACGACCCATCCTCCCTCCATGGGGATATCTTCTGTTCATGGGCCATTAAGGCTCACTGCATGACTGATAGAATTACATCATCTCATTGTGAGATGCTCCATGCAGTGGGAGGAGCCAAGAGTGACTGTGGACTATCGTGACTTGAATGAAGTAACTCCACCACTAAGCACTGCTGTGTCAGACATGTTAGAGCTCCTGTAAGAGCTGGAGTCCAAGGCAGCAAAGTGGTACGCCACAATTGACATTGCAAATGCATTTTTCTCTATTCCTCTGGATGCAGAATGCAGGCCTCAGTTTGCCTTCACATGGAAGGGTGTGCAGTACACCTGGAACCGACTGCCCAAGGGGTGGAAA
Source organism: Acrocephalus scirpaceus scirpaceus (assembly GCA_910950805.1). NCBI lineage: Eukaryota > Metazoa > Chordata > Aves > Passeriformes > Sylviidae > Acrocephalus > Acrocephalus scirpaceus. Next base: position 539,412 of record CAJVGK010000017.1, on the reverse strand, counting down.
CACAGCCCCACCATCTGCCATGGACTGATCCAGGCAGCACTAGAGAAGGGTGAGGCTTCAGAATATCTGCAATACATTGATGATATCATCGTGTGGGGGAAGACGGAAATGGAAGTGTTTTAGAAAGGAGAGAAGATCATTCAGATTCTCCTGAAAGCCAGTTTCGCCATCAAGAAGAGCAAAGTCAAGGGACCTGCCTGAGAGATCCAGTTCCTGGGGGTAAAATGGCAGGATGGACAGCATCAGATTCCCACTGAGGTCATCAATAAGATCACCACGATGTCTCCACTGACCAGCAAGAAGGAAACACAAGCTTTCCTAGATGCCATAGGCTTTTGGAGAATGCACATTGCTGAGTATAGCCAGATTGTGAGCCCTCTCTACCTGGTTACCCACAAGAAGAACGATTTCCACTGGGGCCCTGAACAGCAGCAAGCCTTTGCCCAGATCAAGCAGGAGATCGCTCATGCGGTAGCCCTTGGCCCAGTCAAGATAGAACCAGAAGTGAGGAATGTGCTTTATTCTGCAGCTGGGAAAAATGGCTTGGCCTGGAGCCTATGGCAGAAGATGCCTGGGGAGACTGGAGGCCGACCACTGGGATTCTGGAGCCGAAGTTACAGTGGGTCCCAAGACAACTACACTCCCACAGAGAAGGAAATCTTGGCTGTCTATGAAGGAGTTCAAGCAGCCTCAGAGGTGATTGGCACAGAAGCACAACTCCTCCTGGAATCCCAATTATTGGTGCTGGGGTGGATGTTTAAAGGAAAAGTTCCCTCTACCCACCATGCCACCGATGCCACATGGAGCAAATGGATTGTCCTCATCACATAGCACACCCATATTGGAAACCCGAATCGCCCTGGGATTTTGGAAGTAGTTACAAACTGGTCAGAAGATGAAAACTTTGGTCTCACAGACGAAGAGGAGCAGGAACAAGTGACAAGGGCTGAAGAAGCTCCACTATACAACCAACTACCAGCAGAAGAAACACACTACGCTCTTTTCACTGATGGTTCCTGTCACATCATAGTGGAAGTGAAAAGCAGTTGTATGGAACCCCACATGACAGGTCACACAAACTACTGAAGGAAAAGGTGGATTGAGTCAACTTGCCGAACTCAAAGCCATTCAGTTGGCCCTGGACATTGCTGAAAGAGAGAAGTGTCCAAAGTTCTACCTTTATACCGATTCGTGGATGGTAGCCAATGCTCTGTAGGGTTGGCTGGAAAGGTGGAAAAAGGCCAACTGGCAGCGTAGGGGAAAACCAATCTGAGCTGCTGATAAGTGGAAAGACATTGCCACTCAGGTAGAAAAGCTACCTGTGAAAGTCTGTCATGTAGATGTCCATGTCCCCAAGAGTAGAGCTAACGAGGAGCACTGAAACAACGAGCAGGTAGATGAGGCTGCAAAGATAGAAATGTCAAAGATAGACTTAGATTGGCAACACAAGAGAGAGTTGTTCCTAGCTCGTTAGGCCCATGATGCCTCAGGTCATCAGGGCAGAGATGCCACCTATAGGTGGGCACAAGACCGAGGGGTGGATCTAACCTTGGACAGTATTTCTCAGGTTATTCATGACTGTGAGACATGTGCTGCGATCAAGCAGGCCAAGCGGGTGAAGCCCCTATGGTATGGTGGGCGGTGGTCCAAATATAAGTGTGGGGAGGCCTGGCAGATTGACTACATCACCCTTCCCCAAACCCGCCAAGGCAAGCGCTATGTGCTGACCATGGTAGAAGCCACCACTGGATGGCTGGAGACCTACCCTGTGCCTCATGCTACTGCCCAGAACACCATCCTGGGCCTGGAAAAACAAGTCCTCTGGAGACATGGCACCCCTGAGAGAATTGAGTCAGAGAACGGGACTCATTTCAAGAACAGCCTTGTAAACACCTGGGCCAGAGAACATGGTATTGAATGGATACATCATATCCCTTATCATGCACCAACTGCCAGGAAAGTTGAACAGTGCAACGGACTACTTAAGACTACCCTGAAGGCACTTGGCAGGGCAACCTTCAAAAATTGGGAAATGAACTTAGCAAAGGCTGCCTGGATGGTCAACACCCAAGGCTCCATCAATCGAGCAGGTCCTGCCCAGTCTGAACCTTTGCACACAGTGGATGGAGACAAAGTCCCTGTGGTACACATGAAAGGTATTTTAGGAAAGACTGTTTGGATTACCCCCACCTCAGGCAAAGGCAGACCCGTCCGTGGGATTGTTTTTGCTCAAGGACCTGGTTACACTTGGTGGGTAATGCAGAAAGATGGATGAGGTGAGTTCCTCTGCCCGTTGAGAAGCGATTTCCCAGCTAGTCCCGGCAGCCCTGGCAGGGAACCGTCCCAGCTTCGGTTAGGCAGTCGCAGGACGGACCGGCAGCTTCCCCCTGGTGGGTAAGGCTTTTAGCTACACGAGAGCTGTTGAGGAGGTGACGACGAAGGCAGGAAAAGGAGACTCCGTGGCAGTGCTACAGGTTGACGTTTATTGTCACCCTGCACCTGCTCCAGGCGAGGCACGAAGAACGAAGCCACGAAGCACCGAGCAGGGGCGGGGTAAGAGATTATAAGGGACCAGAAAAAGGGGTGTACACAAGATGGGTAACCAATCGGGAGAGTGGCGTGACAGTGGGGTGATCAGTAAATAGCAAATCAAAAATGAGGGGTGGGGGATTTCCCCAGCCTGTTCCAATCAGGGATCGATCTCCCCCGATCTTTCCAGAAGCAGGGAGAGGCATCCTGGAGACTGACAGGCACAGGTGCTGCACAAACAAGTGCAGGGACAAACCATTAGGGGAAAGGGATAGGGGGAACATGGGCTGAACCATTACATGACTCAGCTAACATTAACAGTATAATAAAAGAACAGAAAATGCGCTGCTACAGATGGAGAAACCTGTTGTGTACCACAGGGAAACCTAATCTTAAACGAGAATTGTGTGTAAGGTTTCACTGTGTATGTGTGTGTGTGTGTATATATATATATATATATATATATATATATATATAAAGTAGAGTTTATTGATTTGTGTCCTGGTTTGGAACAGATTAGGGGAGAATCTCTAGAGGAGTCCCCTAAAACAAACCTCCACCACCCCTCCCCCCCCCCCACCGGGTTCGGGAGGGAAAAAAATAATTCCTTGGAGGAAAAGTGGAAAAGCCGGTTTATTAACAACACTCCCCACACAAGAGAAAACAGGTACTGTGAGGAGAGGGCACAAAGCTTCTTTCTCGGGCTCCGGAGGTTCCCAGCCTTTCTCAGGTCAGGTCAGGTCCAGAGCCGGTCCTAAATCTTCGGGAAGGGGAGAGGAGAAAAGAAGAGGAAGAAGGAAAAAAACAGCAAAGGTGGCGAAAAGCAAGCGGCCAAGCTAGCAGCAGGAGGCGCAAGCAGGCAGAAAAGCTAGCAGCCAAGCCAGAGAGACAGCCAGCTAGCAAGAGCAAGCAAGCAGCAGCAGTCCCTGCCCCCGGGGGGAGGAAAACAGCCACCAGACACCACAGTCCACGATATATGGGATAGAGGTCAACCCAGAACATTCCACCCCTTATCCCATATCGTGGACACACAAAAAAACTTCCATCCCACTTACTCAGACTTCCAGCACTTACACATTTCCATCCATCCTACTTACTCAGACCCTTGACACTTACACGTTTCCTTCTGTTTCATGTCTGACTGATTTAACGCTCAGACAATGGTAGTAACATTCAGCACATATGAATCTTACCCCACAGTCAGATCTCCCTGAGGTACACATCATATTGTTCCATCTTCCTGCAATATCCACCATGTATAAACCGGTCCTTGAGCAGAGACAATTCCACGGATGGGTTTGCCTGTACTCGAGGCAGGAGGGTTGATCCATACTGTCTTTCCCAACAAACCTCAAACATGGGCCACTGGGGCTTTATCTCCATCTACTATATTAAGGAGCTGGGACTGAGCAGGACCCGCTCGGTTGGTGGAACCTCGGGTGTTGACCAACCAGGCAGCCTTTGCTAGATGCTGCTCCCAGTTTTTTAAGGACCCCCCACCCAAGGCTTTCAGGGTGGTTTTTAACAACCCATTGTATCTCTCCACTTTACCCGCAGCTGGTGCATGGTAGGGGATATGATATACCCACTCAATGCCATGTTCCCTAGCCCAGGCTTTAATAAGATTATTTTTAAAATGAGTCCCATTGTCTGATTCAATTCTCTCGAGAGTACCGTGCCTCCAAAGGACCTGCTTTTCAAGGCCCAGGATGGTGTTGCGGGCCGTAGCATGGAACACAGGGTAGGTTTCCAACCATCCTGTGGTGGCTTCTACCATGGTCAGCACATGGCGCTTGCCTTGGCGGGTTTGAGGCAGTGTGTTGTAATCAATCTGCCAGGCTTCCCCATACTTGTACTTAGACCACTGCCCTCCATACCATAGGGGCTTCATCTGCTTGGCTTGCTTAATAGCAGCGCACGTCTCACAGTCTCAGATAACTTGAGAAATGCTGTCCAGGGTCAGATCCACCCCTCGGTCTTGTGCCCACTTGTAGGTTGCATCTCTACCTTGGTGACCTGAAGCATCATGGGCCCATCGTGCTAGGAATAACTCTCCCTTGTGCTCCCAGTCAAGGTCCATCTTCAACTCCCCTATCTTTGCAGCTCGATCTACCTTCTGATTGTTTTGCTGCTCCTCATTAGCTCTACTCCTGGGGACATGGGCATCTACATGGCGGATCTTCACAGGCAGGTTTTCTAACCGGGCAATGATATCTTTCCACTCTTCAGCAACTCAAATTGGTTTCCCTCTGCTCTGCCAGTTTGCCTCTTTCCATTTCTTCAGCCATCCCCACAGAGCATTGGCTACCATCCAAGAATCAGTATACAGATAGAGCCTTGGCCACTTCTCTCTCTTTGCAATATCTAGGGCCAGTTGAATGGCTTTGAGTTCAGCAAATTGACTGGATCCACCCTCTCCTTCAGTGGCCTCTGCGACCTGTCGTGTGGGGCTCCATACAGCTGCTTTCCATCTCCGACTCATTCCTATGACATGGCAGGAACCGTTGGTGAATAAAGTGTAACGTGCTTCCTCTGCCGGCAGCTGGTTGTATGGCGGAGCTTCCTCAACCCGAGTCACTGGTTCTTGTTCTTCATCTGCAACGCTGAAACTTTCACCTTCGGGCCAGTTTGTAATTATTTCCACAATTCCAGGGCGGTTCAGTTTCCCAACTCGGGCGCGTTGTGTAATGAGGGCAATCCACTTGCTCCAGGTAGCACTGGCGGCATGGTGGGTGGAGGGAACCTCTCCTCTAAACATCCACCCTAGCACCAGTAGTCGGGGTGCCAGGAGGAGTTGTGCTTCCGTACCAATCACCTCCAAAGCAGCTTGGATTCCCTCATAGGCGGCCAAGATTTCCTTTTCCGTTGGGGTGTAATTATCTTCAGACCCCCTGTAGCTCCGACTCCAGAATCCCAGTGGTCAGCCTCGGGTCTCACCAGGTACCTTTTGCCAAAGGCTCCAGGACAGACCCTGGCTCCCGGCTGCAGAGTAGAGTACGTTCTTTACATCTGGTCCCGTCCTGACTGGGCCGAGGGCTACAGCATGAGCAATCTCCTGCTTGATCTGGGTGAAAGCTTGTTGCTGCTCAGGGCCCCAATAGAAATCATTTTTCTTGTGGGTAACCAGATAAAGGGGGCTCAAAATCTGACTGTACTGAGGAATATGCATCCTCCAGAAACCTATGGCACCCAAGAAAGCTTGTGTTTCCTTTTTATCAGTTGGGGGGGACATAGCTGTGATTTTATTAATGACATCTGTAGGAATCTGACGCTGTCTATCCTGCCACTTCACTCCTAGAAACTGGATCTCCCGAGCAGGTCCCTTTACTTTTCTTAACTGCAAAGCCGGCTTCCAGGAGAATTTGGATGATTTTCTCTCCTTTCTCGAACACTTCCGCTGCTGTGTCTCCCCACACAATGATATCATCAATATATTGCGGATGTTCTGGAGCCTTATTCTTTTCTAGTGTGGCTTGAATCAGTCCATGACATATGGTAGGACTGTGTTTCCACCCCTGGGGCAGTCTGTTCCAGGTGTACTGCACTCCCCTCCATGTAAAGGCAAACTGAGGCCTGCATTCTACTGCTAGAGGAATAGAGAAAAATGCATTAGCGATATCAATAGTGGTGTACCACTTTGCTGCCTTGGACTCCAGCTCGTACTGCAATTCCAGCATGTCTGGTACAGCCGCGCTCAAAGGTGGAGTCACTTCATTCAAGGCACGATAATCCACAGTTAATCTCCATTCTCCATCAGATTTCCGCACTGGCCAGATGGGGCTGTTGAAGGGTGAGTGGGTTTTGCTGACCACCCCTTGGCTCTCCAGCTCTCGAATCATCTTGTGAATGGGGATCACAGCATCTCGAGTTGTCCTATATTGCCGACGATGCACTATTGAAGTAGCAATCGGTACCATTTGTTCTTCCCCCTTCAAAAGTCCTACGGTGATCGGGTTCTCGGACAGTCCAGGCAAGGTATTCAATTGCCGTATGCTTTCTGCCATCACCATTGCTATGCCGAAGGCCCACCTGAACCCTTTCGGGTCTTTAAAATACCCACTACGGAGGTAATCTATGCCCAAGATGCATGGGGCCTCTGGGCCAGTTGCAATAGGGTGCTTCTTCCACTCATTCCTAGTCAGGCTCACATCTGCCTCCACCAACGTATAGTCCTGTGATCCCCCAGTCACACCAGCAATAGAAAGCGATTCTGCCCCTACATATCTTGATGGGATCAATGTACACTGCGAGCCAGTGTCAACCAAAGCCTCATAGTTTTGTGGTTTCAATGTGCCAGGCCAACGAACCCACACAGTCCAAAAAACACGATTTTCCCTAACCTCTACCTGGCTAGAGGCAGGGCCCCTCTAAGCATGATTATCCTTCCTTCCTTGGGTATATTTCTTGGAGGTTCCTTCAAGGGCATCAGACATGTCATCATCGTCATCATACTTAACATCCTGGCTGCGAACAACTGGAGCTGCTCTCTGTTTAGCGGGAGCTCCTCTTTGAACCCTACCTTCCTTCAAATCACGTACTCGTTGTGCCAGAGCAGCAGTGGGTTTTCCATCCCATCTCCTCATATTTTCTCCAGATTCATGCAGGAAGAACCACAACTCAGCTCGTGGGGTGTATCTTCTCTCCCCATCAAAGGAGCGCCTGCGTTGGAGACCAGGGCCTCTAATTTGCACGGCCGAGATTTGGAGGAAGTCCTCCTCAATCTCTTCCCTGAGCGTCTTATGATTCTCCTCTATCTTGTCTTCTAGTTTCTGCAGTCGTGTTTCCACGGCTGCAATTCTGGCATGAGTTGGGCCATGTACAGCATCAGCATATGCTCGAAGCTTTTTCGCCATATCAAGCACAGTCTCATGTATCTCCTCCCGCTTCATTATTGCTAGAGCAGAAGCGTATTCAGATGGCCCAAGTCGTACAAGTTTTCGCCACATCACAGGAGTACATGGTACCAAGTCTGGGTTCTTAATGTTTAAGTCATCTGAGAAGATGATCTCTGCCACTGCCATTTCTCTTAAACATTGAATCCCTTGTTCTATGGTCTTCCACTGGGTCTGCTGCAGGTAGAGATCGTCTGCACACAGATATCTTTGTGCCACACTTCCCAGGACCTGTTCCCAGAGACCGCAGGGGATAGCCTCCCTCATTCCTTGGTCAATAACCGGATCATGGGACAGGGAGCCCAAATGCCTTGCTTCAGTACCATCCAAAATTGTAGCCTCGCCTGCAGCATCCCAAAGACGGACTAACCAACTAATTATAGACTCATCTGGTCGTCTAGTGTAATCCTTTCTTAGGCCTCGAAGGTCCTTCAGGGAAAAGGACTCAATAGTGGCTCCCAATCTTGTACTTGTGCCAGCGGGTTGGGCATTTGATCTTGGGCCAGTTTGTCCGGCTTCTGATTGGGTGTCGTCGGGAGGCCCCGAGGGTCCTTCATCTGCATCATCCTCCACCGGCCGATCAGTTTTGTGTGTTCTCTTTGCCCCGGCCAGTGCCAGTGTCTTAGACTCCCTGTCTGGTTCAGCTGTTGGCCTGGAGCTTGGGATGGTAACTAGTTTATCTCTGTGTTCTCTTTCCTCTATCTGCTGCCCTTCAGTATCTAGCAGGGTACGATAAACATATGCCAGGGCCCAGCTCACTGCAATAACCCTTTTCTCCTTAGTATCACCCTGGCACGTCTCCTTTAAGTACTTTGCCACCTCAGCTGGGTTCTGAATTTGTTCAGATGGGAAGTCCCAGACTATAGGATCAGAGAATTCTTTTAAAACTTGGCCCATATCTTCCCATTTCCCACTCCACTCAAGATTTCTCTTACTTGGCTTTGCCCCTACATCAGAAATCTCATTAACCCCTTTGGAAATCTCAGCTTTCATTTTATATAAACTGCAGACAGTATAGATGAAACTTACTAAATTAAATGCCAGGAAGATGGTTTCTTTAACACTCAGGGGAAACTGAACATTTTCTAATAGAGATGTAAACAACTCAAAGGAGAAAATGGAAAACAGACCGAAAAAACTCTTCCCCTGCTTCTCCCCCAACAAACTGAGTGCACAACCACAAGAACGAACCATATACTATGGGAATAGATTCGAGCATCTTAAAGACCCTCCTATAAAACATCACCACCAAGCCCAGTCCAATAAATATTCTGGTTAGTGGCCCACGGCTACACAAACTACGTATTAGAAACAGTACCAGAGCTATTTCTGGGTAAGGAAATAACCCTAGGCACCACAAAGGTATCAAGACCTCAAAAAACCCCAGGGACCAGAAATATTGGCAGACTTTCACCCCGAATAACATTATGAATCCAGAGAAACCCATCCCAATACACCCACAAAACAATTAGAACCACCAATACTATTATTAAGGTTTTTCAACTTTTCTCTGGCCTCGTTTCCCGGCCAAAGCACCAAGAAATGTCCTGGTTTGGAACAGATTAGGGGAGAACCTCTAGAGGAGTCCCCTAAAACAAACCTCCACCACCCCTCCCCCCCCCCCGCCCTGGGTTCGGGAGGGAAAAAAATAATTCCTTGGAGGAAAAGTGGAAAAGCCGGTTTATTAACAACACTCCCCACACAAGAGAAAACAGGTACTGTGAGGAGAGGGCACAAAGCTTCTTTCTCGGGCTCTGGAGGTTCCCAGCCTTTCTCGGGTCAGGTCAGGTCCAGAGCCGGTCCTAAATCTTCGGGAAGGGGAGAGGAGAAAAGAAGAGGAAGAAGGAAAAAAACAGCAAAGGTGGCGAAAAGCAAGCGGCCAAGCTAGCAGCAGGAGGCGCAAGCAGGCAGAAAAGCTAGCAGCCAAGCCAGAGAGACAGCCAGCTAGCAAGAGCAAGCAAGCAGCAGCAGTCCCTGCCCCCGGGGGGAGGAAAACAGCCACCAGGCACCACAGTCCACGATATATGGGATAGAGGTCAACCCAGAACAATTTGGGTATGATGTAGATGGTAATAGAATAAGGGGTGGATAATGTCTTGGGTTGCAATGCAAGATGTAACCGAAAGTATGTATTCTATTGCCATTTGTTGCAACTGGTTGGGGAGGTGTTTTTCTTTCTCTCTTCCACAACCCATCCTCCCTCTGGGGGATATCTTCTGCTCATGGGCCATTAAGGCTCACTGCATGACTGATAAAATTACATTATCCCATTGTGAGATGCTTTACCCAGCGGGAGGAGCCAAGCATTCCCACCTGGATAACACGTGAGATTCAGAACACCAGGACAGCCTGTTTCCACTGGATTCCCAGAAGAAGACCAAATCTATCTCACCACCACTGGACCTTCAGAGGAAAACTACACCCTTCTACAGGATCATCTCTGCTCCAACAGAACCACATCTGTCACTCCAGGAGGACTTAATTGAACTGCTACCAACACCCTGACGAACAGGGTGTCAGGTTATATTCTGACTCTGTCAGTGGTTTCTTTTTTTGTTTGTTTGCTTTTTTTGTACTACTACTACTATTTTTTAATATTCCTAGTAAAGAACTGTTATTCCTATTCCCATATCTTTGCCTGAAAGCCCCTTAATTTCAAAATTATAATCATTCTGAGGGAGGGGGTTTATATTCTACATTCCAAGGGAGGCTCCAGCTTTTCCCTGGCAGAAACCTGTCTTTCCAAATCAAGACCGTACATCATGGAGATTCATCTCGGATCTCGTGGTTTGTCTCTGGACCCCTTGCCAGGGTCTCGGATCACCCAGGGCACCCAGAGGGATGTCCTGGGTTCCAACATCTCCCCCTTCTCTTTGCCCTAAAACCACCTCTTTTGCAGCCCTGCTCATGGCCCATCACATGCACTTGAAAAGGCATGGCACAAGGAGCAAAAGAATCACAAGCCCTATTAAATCCCATATTGAAACCCCAAAGTTCACAGTCTTTCATGGCTGAAGCACGTGACAGCAGGCGCAAGCTGAATTCTCTGTGCAGTTCACATCAGCTGGAATTTCTGCGCAGTTGATGTCTGTGTGCTCTCTTCTTGGCTTGCAGAATGGTCAGTGGTTTTTGGGTTTTTTGTGCTTGAGATGTTCTTCTCATTCTTTGCTGGAATTCACCTGGGTTTTAAATCTGCAAAAACACAAGCAAGCCCCTCTGCCCCAGGTTAATAGAAAGTGTACCTTCAGTTCATCCTGTTTCTGGATATATCTTTATGATTATCTTGTCTTGATACCTGGAAATACAAAAACTACATACGTGCATTGGTACTCAAAAGATGCATGACTTTGTCGACAGCAACCAGGAAAACTTCTGGTACATATTTTGAATGATAATATGATCGATGGCTATCAATGATGACATGTATGGAATTGAATGATTATTAATTTTTTGAAATACTGTTCCATCATCTCAGCTCTTGGAACCCCCTTTTCAGGGAAGATCAAAACACTCTTTCCCGGGCAAGGTGCTCAGGTCCACTCCAAAATTGGTCCAGCTGTCATTTTATAGGATCGAATTGTCAAGTCAAAAGTGACTTGAATTTACTTTCAAGGCAAGAAAACATCTGAGCTTATTTGGCAAAACATCTGTCCAGATAAAGTCAAGAGTTTGGCCAGGACTCAGGCTTTAAACTGGAGTGATGTCCCTTCATAGAAAACTCAACAAACTTACATCAAGCAACCGACACCTCAGTCCTAATCATCCTAGGAAGCTGAGATAATACCTTTCTAAATTATTATCTATTTATGACTTTAAGATAAAATGCCAAAAGATTCACAAAAACATCTTACAACCAATAACAACCACGATGTAAAATTGTCACAGATTCTTCCATGCCATCCATGGAAGACAAAACAGCAGAGACTAATGAACAACAAAACCTTTCTGGAAATCAAGGGTTTAGCAAATTGCATCTTCTTCCATCCACAAATAACTGGAGTCTATCAGTGTTTTGTCCCAGCTGTTTCAGTCCCAGCTGTTCCACTTCTAGGAAAACCCAATCAAACTTTGCAAGTTAGACATGCATATTTTAACAAACCTAGATCAATTTCAAAACCAAACAGTGCCCACTTTGATATGAACAAACCTTGGTAAAAGAATCCCAAACTGCACTAACTTAACAAAACTTACATGTAAAAACATTAAATTAATAGATTATAGATATATTATAACTTAAACTTTATAAATAAAACTTAACTTATACTCAACAGGGCCCAAACATACACTAAACCATACAGAAATTACTCTTAACATTATTAAAATACTAAAATATAACTTGATTCACATGTGAATATATCAAATGACTCCCATTAAAAGCTCACTTCTATTTTTCTCTCCATTATGATAATAAATCTTTTCTCAATTGCTCTGTATTTTCTTGCCGAGATGCAGCCCCTTTTTAACCCAGAGGTTACTGACATCCCAGGCACTCCTACATTTCATCAGAATGCAGCCCCTTCTAATCCATCCAAGGGTTACTAGCATTCCAGGCACCCCTCCCCCTCCTGGCTGAGGCATGGGGAGATACAATTCCTATGGTGCACACCCAGGGGAAACCCACGGCTGAAACTGCCGTGGACCCAGCAGGTAGCCGAGGCATAAACATGTAGGGAATGCTTATAAAAAATGTGGGAGTGGGATGGCTACCTCCTGCTGAAAGAGATAATTGAGGAAAGTGTGCTTTTCAAATGTGGATAAAAATCCAAAGTGCAGTGTGATCAGGTGTGGTGATTTGAACCTTTGCTCCGATGCGGCTGAAAGCAGTTTTGGATCTCTCCGCTGCTTTGCTTGCTGTAAGTGGAAGGCGCCCAGAGGAGAGCCTCCACCTTGGTCCTGCCCCTGTGTCCGCCTCTCTTGGCTCCGTGCCAGCATCTGCCTCCGTCGGCTCGAACCCCGCTCCTCCGAGCCCGGGCTGGGACCGCCCCGCCTCCGTCTCTGTCCCTTGCGCTTGCTCTGCCCATCCTGTCTGAGCTGTCGCCGCCCCCCCGCGCGTTGGCTCTGCTCCCCTGCGCACTCCGGTGACCGGCGCAGCCGCTTCCCCCATCCCCGCTCCCCCCGCGCCACTTCCCGCGTGTCACATAGGGAAGAGGGAGGCGCAGAGCTCTCGCCTGGCCACACCTCGCCTCCAGCCGCCTCGCTGCAGCTGTGCCTGAGGGGACGCCCCCTCCTGCTCCGCGACCAAGACCCTTGATCGCGTTTGGGACCCGCCCCACCTAAATCCCGGCCGGGGCTCGTCCCCCCCTGCTCCATCCCTGCACCCGGTGCGTGTGGCATCCGCTCTTGGATGTTAGAGCTTGTGCCGTGCCTGTGCGATGGGGTGATAACCCCCTCGCTTTGCCTCCCGCGGTATCGCGCTGTGAGCCGAAAAGCAATCCCTCTCCGGGTCCCGCTTTCTCCCGGCGCAGCTCCTTCCCCTTTGTCCTGGTGCTGCGTCTGCCCCCTCCCCCCACGGCTCTGTCTGTGTCTCTCTGTGGGAGGAGGAGAGCTTTCCCGGGACTGGTGAAGGGCTCTGTGGAATTTCCAGGGATGGTGAGAAACCTGACTGTTTCTCTCCCCCTACTTTCGTGGAAGTTTCTGCTAGCTGCTGGCTGCTGGCATGTTCTAGATCTTGACCTTTCTTACCAACAGCCTAAAGCCAGGCTGTGTCGTTTTCAAAGCCGATCCGGGGGTTGTCCTGATCACTGGCCCGCAGATCTCAGGTGAGGAAAAGCCCGGCGCCTTGGGTTCTCCTCTGTCTGGGTCGGATTTGAAAGTGATGTCTCTGCAGAGGTCGTGTTATCTTCTCCCGGAGCTCACCTTCTGGTTCTGTCTTCTGGGGCTGGGATATGATGCCTGGTGCCGTGCCTGAGGCCCGAGCCTGAGCCCCTGCCTGAGCCCAGGCCTGGGCCCAGGCCCAAGCCCAGGCCCGTGCCCAGGCCCAAGCCCAATCCCACCCAGGGACTCCAAAGTCTCGGATCTCGTGGTTTGTCTCTGGACCCCTTGCCAGGGTCTCGGATCATCCAGGGCACCCAGAGGGATGTCTTGGGTTCCGACAGATTTACACGTACCCAAGAGTCAGGTTATTGAAGAACATCACAACAGACAGGTAAATCGAGCTATCAAGATGTGCTGGTTTAGCATGGAAAGGATTTTTTCAAGAAAGTTATAGCAAAAACCAATTAGTCACTGACTTTGAAGTTGACAGCTTGATTGACCAATTAGAAAGATGACACAACTCTGGGAACACACAGGCTTAAGAATCAGAGAATCTCGGGAATTTGCTTTTTTGCTGTCCAGCCTGCCAGAAGGTAACAGCCAGGCCCCCTGCACTCTATTGTGCTGGCGGGGTGTCGTGGTTTGACCCACCCCAGGAAGTGAGAGAGAGTCTTGGTTCAGAGGTTGGCACCTTGTGAACCAATGAAAGGTCATTTCATCTCTGTGAACACACATTTCAGTCTGGGGGGGGGGTGGAGCGTCCTCTTTTCATCTTCTGCTTCCAGAGAGAGAGCACACTGGTGTCCCTCCTCCTCCTAGCTGTGGAGGGGGAGGGAAGGCCTCCCCTGGCCAAGGCCAAGGCCTGCCATGTGGCCTGTGCCTGGGGGGAGGAGGCCTAGACAGCAGTTTGCCGGCTTGCTGGCACAGCTGTCTGTGGGCTTCACTGCTGTTGAATCTGGGCCAACGCAGCTGCCTGTGAGCTCTGGCCTTGGCTGGGCCCCTCTCCTCCAGACCGGGGGAGAAGGAGAACGGTCTAGCCCACCAGGCTGACTGAGAATGGAGGGGTGGAAGACTCTAACACCTGGGATGTCTTTGGGTCTTCGGTGCCGAGCCCCTGCTACTCCCCTCCCCGGAGTGTTGGATCAGCTGTAAGTGATGGGAGAGATGGCCTGGGACTTGTAATGCCAGCAGAAGATAAGAAGAGATGATGGAGTGGCTTTTGGCCGGACTTTCCTTGTAGTGCCAGAGGGAGACTGCATGAATGCTCCTGTAACGTATGGAAACTGTGTTTAGGGGGATGCAAGGTGGGCACTGTGTAGGGGAAATGCCAGTGCCAGAGTGAGTGAACAGAAGATCGAGAGGGTGTGGTGGTGCCCTCAGAAGAGGCTTCTGTTCTCGGAACCCTTTGCACCGAGGGAGAAATGGGGGGGGACGTGTGTCCCAGAAGCATCCTTAAAAGAGAACCCTACAAGCAGTTTTCTAGTCCATGGGTGGTGGTGAGAGCACCGTCCCTTGGGAAGGAGGACTTCTCAACTGCACATTTCCTCTGTATGGGGTGGGTCATTTGTGAAGAGTGCAGGCTACAAGAGAATGTGTTTCTTGTGGGAGTTTCTATAAGGCACAAGGAAGACTCCTCTCCCTTAATATTTTAAGCTGGAAGTTCCAGGTTTCGTCTCAGAAGGTTTTGTTGGGAATTTTGGTGGGGAGAGGAGGAGTAGTTTGGGAGGTTCTTTTCACTTTTGATGCTGTTTCTTTCTGTTTCTTTTATCTTATATAGTGTGAGTTAACAAAGTTTTCTTCCTATGTTTAAGTTGGAGCCTGCTCTGCTTTATTCCCAGTCTTGTCTGACAGCAGTATTTTAAAGAACTATATTCTCATGGGTGCTCTGGCATTAGGCCAGCGACTTAAACCCATGACACGGGGCCAGGCCTGGCTTGGCCCCCCAGGCCCCATCAGCTGCCAGCGGGGGAAGGGGAGGCCGCAGCTACTAACATCTAGCCAACTTTAAAACCTACCCTGCCGCCAGCCTGGGCTGAGGGAGGTGTCTGCTGGGCCCCTGATAACAGCTCCGCACCCGAGCTGAGCCAGGGCCACTCCGATACCAGCGAGGGGTGGGGGAAAGCCCCGCCACATGAGAGATCCTGGCTCCAGCCCAGGCACTGCCTGAGTCTGCCACCTTTGGCCACCTCCTGGGAAAGAACCAGCATGCCCTCTGCAGACCTGGGAGAGATGTTAACTCTTTCCTTGACAGATGGAACTTGCAAAGCACTAATCCTCTCTCTGAGTGAGAGAAACGACAGTGATAGAGACGTGGATAAATACAGCATGAGACTAAAGTCAGTGAAGAGAGAGAGAGAGAGAGAGTTAAAATCCTAATTGAGAGGCGATGGAGAAGGTGCCTTAGTTTTTGGGCTGAAAGTCTTTTATGAGCCATGGTAATGAACTGTAGTATACTAGAATATCCCTTTAAATCGTGGAAATATGGATTGAGGAGATGATTGTTCAGATTGTGGATTGGAGCAAAGGTATTTTTGATGGACTAAGTAAATATTGAAGTAGCTGTGATCCTATGAGAAGTTTGAACAGAGAGAGATAGGATTGCAGCCTACTGCCCCAGGGAAGAAGAGAAAAGAGATCTCTGTTCTGATACATAGATGTGAGAATTTTAGATAATCCTTTAGGCCTCTAGGTATTGGGATATATTTCAAATATTGCTTGGAAAATACTAAATCCATTTTAGAAGCATTTGGTGGGTACTGAACGCTGTGTCTGTTAACCTTTTGCATGATTACAAGCATCTAGGACTTCTTGGTGATAGTAAAGGGAAATTGCAAGCATCCCGAGACAACAAGGCCAAGAATGCAGATAAAGATGGAGGACACAGACCCTTAGCTAGCATAAACTGAATATTTCCTTGAAACAATGCCAAAGAGAGCCAGAAGCCGCGCAGGAGAGATAAAGGTGAAAAGTTCACTGAGAATGACTCCGTTTCTTCATCCCCCAAAGACCCCAGAAGACCACCACAACAAACTGAGCATGCCCAGATGGGCGTGGAGTTAATTACCATACGAGGCGAGGACAGACAGACGGGGCCAGGGAATGAATATGTATGAGGCAGATTATGCATATGTAAGACCCTGGGGAATAATAGAGGGAAACACCGTTGGGTGGGTATGCGTGTCTTTGGTGAATGATTCCCCACGCATCTCGGTACCGATTAAATACATACCGCTCTAACAACTATCACTAGTTGTGGAGTTTTACTTTGCCACCACGTTTCATGTTCCATGAGATGAAGAAAATCCTTTGCTTTTGGAAATGTTCATTTTTTAAAATGACACCCCAGTAAGTGTCCATGACCCATATGCAGCTGGTGGGAAAGCTGTCAGTGGGAGGGACTTCACAAAAACAGGTTCCCAGGCAGCTGTTTTTTGTGAGAATTAAAACCCACAAGAGAACTGTTCTATGTTGTCAGTGGGGAAATTCCATGGCAGACTAAAAGAGACACCTCTCTCTAAATGAACTGATGAAAGACTATTTTATGGGTGATAAACTGACCAAGAATTCCAGTTTTTGTCTCTTCATGTTGTTAGTGGGAAAGTGAACAGTGTGTGGAGAGGGGGAAGTGTTTTGAAGGTTTCATTTTGATTTTCATTTTCTTCTTTTACTGTTTGGTAATAAACCTATCTTTATACCTTTTAAGTTTGAGCCTGCTTTGCTTTTCTCCTAATCTAATCTCACAGCACAAAAAGAGTAAATTATTCTGGTAGACACTCAAACCACTACACTAAATTTGGGAAACAGAAATTGGTGAACGTGAAACCACTACACAAGATTAAAGTGTCTCAGGTGGATCGGGACTGGCAATACAAGGGTGAATTATTTCTGTCTCAGTGGGCCCATGATTCCTCAGGTGATCAGGGAAGAGATGCAACATACAGATGGGCTTGTGATCGAGGGATGGACTTGATGGACGCTATATCCCTGGTTATCCATAACTGTGAAACATGCACTGCAATCAAACAGGCCGAGTGAGTAAAGTCCCTGTGGTATGGGGGATGATGGTTGAAAGATAAATATGGGGAGGCCTGGTACATCGATTACATCACACTCCAGTAAATTCACCAAGGTGTCGCCCTGTGTATTTTCTGGGGCTTCAGATTTTACTGCTGGCTACTGCTGGCTCTTTCCCATGGGAACAGATTCCCATTCTCATGGCAGTGTCTTTGTTGTTTTGTAAACACTAAAGAGAGCTTTGCCCTTCTCACGCAAGTTTCCCAAAACAATCTCTGTCACCTGTTGTTTGCTGAAGGAGAAGAAACGCAGTCCTTCTCTGACCAATTGCAGCCTCCTTTGCGGAGCATCTTATAAAAGCACAAGGATTCAAAAAGTAAAAGCCTTCTGATCACCTAGAACTGTCTGTGTGCTTTTCCTTGCCGCCCAATCACTGTAACAACTGGTGACCCCGACTGAAACAAATGGTGACCCCTGAACATTGACCTCTGAACTGTCTGACATCTGCTGACCCCGACTGGAACGGCAACGAGTGGACTTGGACGCCTCAGCAGTCTGCGGCCAAGGTACCGTTTTTTTTTTTCCCTTCACTGAACTAAAAGGAAGGAAGTTTTTTTCGGTAAAACCGGCCCGTGACTTTTGCCAGCTCAGTTTCCTCCATTTAAGCCAGGTTTTTTTTTGAAAAATGGTGATCTCTGCTTTAGATCGACATGATGAAATTGTGATGGGGATCTGGCAAAAATTTTTTGAGCTGGAGGGGGCAAAATTCCCCAGGGAACAGTTTGAAACTCTTTATCTCTGGGACAAAGAGCGTGGCTTGTTTCCCACTGCTAAGGAGGCATGTTCCGGGGAACGCTGGCAGCTCCTAGGTGCCATGCTACATGACACACCGTATTCTGGACGTGGAAATGTTGAGAGTTTGATATTCTCGTGGAGAAGTTTTGTCGCAGTGATTCAGAGCTTGGAAGGCACTTCCAGTTTGTCTGTGAGTTCGGCTCTCTCTTCCAGTGAAGACTTTGCTTCAGGTGCACAGATTGAGGATGGACTCTCGGAAGAGACCGCGGCAGCTAGCTCGGACCTGGAGCCTGGCCGCGAGTCGGATTCCCCCCCACCCACCCAAGCCTCCGTGTGTGGTTCAGCTTCCGCTTTCTCTCGCGGATTTGACCCTTGCAAGGGGGTTTGAACGCCTCTGAATCGCGTTGAGGGCGGCACTGGGGAGGGGGGTGGGCTCGGGACCTGCAGGGCTTCCCCTGTCCCGGCTCCGCGGACGCCGTCTCCCTCCGCGTTCTCGGTTCCGTGGAGTGGACAGGACCAGACAGTTCCCCCTGCATCCCCCCCGATGTGGGGGGGGCAGCTGGCTGGAGGCGCCGCCCGCGCTGGTGTTAACACCGGACGCGGTGACTGTGCAGTGTCCAGGGTGTCGTCTTACGACACGGCACCCGTTGGGGCCCGCCGGTACCGGTGGCGGGGCCCCTGTGGTTGGAAGCAGCGCCGCGGCTGCGGCGCGGCTGACCCTCGCTGTTGGGGGTGTCCCGGACGGGTGCGCCGGTTCTACATTGCCCTCTGCGCCTGCGCAGCCAGCAGCACAGCCAGCAGGTGCCGGCTCGGACCCCGGGTCCGGGGGGCGCTCGGTCCGCCCCACCCCGCCCACGGCGAGCGGAGTCTCCGGTGCCCGCTCGCGCCACACCCCCCCCGCCCTCCCCGCCTGCGCCCGTGGCTGGGGCGCGGGGCGGAGACGCGGCTCCGCTGGCCACGCCTGTGCCAGCTCCTCGCTCTGTCGTCCGCCCCGCCCCTGCATCTCCTGTGCCGGCGCCGCGGGGCGGGGACCCGGCTTTGCGGGGTGCGCCGAAACCTGCATCCCGCTCTGCTGCCCGCTCCGCCCCGGCATCTCCCGTGCCGGCGCCCTGGAGGGGAGGCGCGGCCTGCTCTCCCCATCTGCGCCTTGTTTCCCCCCCATGCCGAAGGGGGATGGTGCCGCGGCGGTCCCATTCCGGGACCCGCCGGGACCCGCGTCTGCCGCAAAGCCCCAAGCTCTCGCTGCAGCGGCCAGAGTTGCTGGGGGGCGGAAACGCCGAAACACGGCCAGGACCGGCCCGGCGGCGGCGGCGGCCCCGAAGGGGGCCGGGCAGAGCGCGCGAGCCGCATCAAGATCCGCCCGTGCTGCGGGACCCTTAGTCCGTGCCGGAGCTGGAGCGGCGGTGGTGGTGGCGGCCCGCTCGGCCCCCCTGCCCCGGACCCCGGCGAAAGCCAGGGCTCCGGCGAGTGCAGACACTGCAGTGCTCGCCTTTGCCGCGAATGGTGATGCGGCTGGAGGGAGGCCGATGACCCCACGGGGCCCACGGCCCCGGGTTGGCAGGCCTTCCCCTTCGTCCTCAGGGACGCTTCCCTCGCGTCCGGTCACAATCAGTGACCTGGAGCGTCTTCGAGACAGAGTGACAGCAGAAGTTTTAAAGTCTCTGCAGTACTGAATCACAGTATCTGCTGAGGCAGACACCTTTGATCCATCACGACAGGGGAACGCAGGGGCCAACAGAAACCGAGGAAAGAGGAGACGCAAGGCGAAAGCTCCTCTGTGTTTGTGTACTCGGTGTGCTAGTCCCACTGTTGATAAGGCAAACTTTGTTGCTGATGGTCAGCCCTTGCCGATTCTGGGGAACAAGAAGCAGAGAGCCAAGAGGAAACGAACAGTTCCTCCTCAAGTCCTGATGCCAGCTTATTTGGCTGGCTCGCAGGCAGCACCTGCGATTTGGTCGGATTTGACGTTTCTATAATAGCAAGAGTTGTTATAGACTCTTGCAAAGATTTTAGCCATTGCTTCCACCCAAACCCCAGCCCCTCCGTCGCTTTTCCTGAGAAGACACGCATTGCTCTCTTGTGTTTTTGAAATATGTATTGTTCATTTGTGCCCTGTAAAATACATCTTGCTGACTTGTGCCCTTTGAGTCTTCTGTTCCCAGGACTGAGAATCAGTCTCGAGGGGACGGCTGCTTCGGATCTACCAAGCTACCTCAAGTCCCTGAGCTGCAGTCCTGCCTGGAAAACATCCCGACATGTGGTGCACTCTGTGCCTCCCTGGTCCCACTTCGTCAGAGACTCGCCGTGTCAGCAGCCTGTGCTGATCATGAACTCGGAGGGACAGTTGCCTTTGATTTGACCTCACGTCATTGTAGCTGTTGCTAACCTCTGGGGGCGGGATGTGCTGTCGTTTTGGGGAACGTGGATCGGGATGAGATTGTTTGATGAAGGCCACTGTGTTGAGAACCAGTGGCCCCTCCTGAAAGGGAGTCTGGTCACACATTGCATT
Organism: Acrocephalus scirpaceus scirpaceus; assembly: GCA_910950805.1. Classification (NCBI taxonomy): domain Eukaryota; kingdom Metazoa; phylum Chordata; class Aves; order Passeriformes; family Sylviidae; genus Acrocephalus; species Acrocephalus scirpaceus. The sequence continues at coordinate 518,919 of CAJVGK010000017.1, read as the reverse complement.
GTTGAACATGCTCATGCTATTTTGAAGTGGGTTCTTCAATGCAAAAAAAAAAAAAAAAAAAAAAAATTTTAAACCCAAAAATGGGGAATGCAGGGTGTAACCCCACACAAGCCTTTCGATTCAGGCTTTGACTTGCAACAAAAGGCAGAACCAGATCAACAAGAACTGGAAAATTCGTGACCAGAAAAAAAATAGCATTTTTTTCTTTTCTTTTTCTTTTTTATTACAGAAGAAATGGTGAGATGTCGCCCTGTGTATTTTCTGGGGCTTCGGATTTTACTGCTGGCTACTGCTGGCTCTTTCCCATGGGAACAGATTCCCATTCTCATGGCAGTGTCTTTGTTGTTTTGTAAACACTAAAGAGAGCTTTGCCCTTCTCACGCAAGTTTCCCAAAACAATCTCTGTCACCTGTTGTTTGCTGAAGGAGAAGAAACGCAGTCCTTCTCTGACCAATTGCAGCCTCCTTTGCGGAGCATCTTATAAAAGCACAAGGATTCAAAAAGTAAAAGCCTTCTGATCACCTAGAACTGTCTGTGTGCTTTTCCTTGCCGCCCAATCACTGTAACAACTGGTGACCCCGACTGTAACAACTGGTGACCCCGACTGTAACACCAAGGTAAGCGCTACATGATTACAATGGTGGAGACAACCATTCAATGACTCGAAGTGTACCCTGTGCCTCACACCACTGCCAGAACTCCATCTTGGGCCTTGAAAAGCAAGTCCTGTGGTGATATGGCACCCCAGAAAGAAATGAGTCAGATAATGGGACTAATTTCAAAAATAGCATCATAGACACCTGGGCCAGAGAACACAGTAATGAGTGGATATATCACATTCCCTATCGTGCACCAGCCTCTGGGAAAATTTAACAATACAGTGGGCTGTTGAAAACCACATTGAAAACAATGGGCAGTGGGACCTTCAAACATTGCAGTCTACAGTTAGTGAAGGCCACCTGGTTAGTTAATACTAGCGGCTCTACCAATTGAACTGGCCTTGCCCAATCAAAACATCCACATACTGTAGGAGGGGATGAAGTCCCCATGCTTCATATGAGAAATGTGTTAGGGAAAACAGTTTGGATTAGTCTTGCCTCAAACAAAGGCAAACCCACCCATGGGATTGTTTTTCTCAAGGACCTAGGTGGACTTGGTGGGTAATGCAGAGGGACAGGGAAACACAATGTGTACCTCAAGGGGATTTGATTTTTGGGTGAGAATAGTCTGTAATGTTGAACTGTATAATATTGGTTGCTGCATGACACTGCCACTGTATGCCATAACTACCATGGACAATGAGGATGGAGTGCTCCAGATACACCAGTTGTGAGCACCTGATGCAGCAACCAGCCAACACTACACCAGCCCTCCTGCCCTGGAAGACATCTAGGATGGATAGAACCCACAGTCATGGACTAAATGTATTCAACAGACATCTTGGAGGCATGGCCATTGTCTATGGAAATGATACATGTGCATATATATGTATATAGTAAAAAAGTGTAGGATCTGAGCATGAATAGATGGTATAGAACTAGTGGTGGATAATGTCTTGGTTCCGAGCAGGACAGGGTTAATTTTTGCAGTAGCCAGGTGATACTGTTACCTATGTCGAGACCTATCAGGTCTCGAAGCAGTAACTTTGTATCACGGCCTGGAGCAAGGGAGCTGGCTGCTCGGGAGCTGGCTGCTCAATCTCGGTGGGGGGAGACGGCCCTGGCCTGTCTGCCATGCTGAGAAGCGGGGTTAGCAGGGCTAGTCCACATGGGCTCGTCAAGAGACCAGATTATCAGCGAAGAAGAAACCGATTCTGCAATGGGGTTTATCCAGGGCTTTATTCCAGCTAGAGAACAGACTCCTGAATCCGCAGTTCCCAGAGCAGAATGGAGAACCATGTGGCCTGCCTGTCCTTTTTACCTGGAGGAGGGGGCAGGGAAAGGGCAGAGACCCGGCCAATCACTGGAGTGGGGGGGAGTGACCCAAGATGGACAGGCATCCCAGGGGTCAAATCCCTTTTGGGGAGGGGGGCGGCTGCTACCCTTCCACCAATTGCCTGGATGGTTCTCCCTGGAATTCAGCAGGGGCACAGGGAGACCCCTTAGCAGCCCCTTGGGATAGGCCAGAGGTCTGTCTGGGGTCGGGGAGGAGGGGGAAGGGATTGTGTAACCTGAGAGAGAGGGAGAAACAATGAAACAGCCAGGAGGGGGGCGTGGCTAGGGCCCAGAGGTTATTCTGTACCACCTCACCTAATTGCCTGGGGCAAGGGAAAGTGACTCTCTTCCTTGGGGAACAGGTTCCTTTTGTTTGAGAAAAGGTGGTGGGGGAGAGACATACGGCATTATTTTTTGTCACAGGCTCTGTGGTGAGCATTTTGCATGTGAATCACTCTCTCTTTTGTACACCTCTCTTGTATACCTCTTTTGTACACCTCTATTATTAATATTGTGGCTGTTACTGTTTGTTTCTTATCTCATTGCTTCTTCCAGAAAATTGTTCTCATCTCAACCCATGATCTTTGCCTTTTGTGCCTCCAATAGGGGGGGAGCAGCAAGTGGTCTTTTAAATGGGTGTACTAAATTGGATGATATCATTCCCAAACCACAACACTCACAAAAAAATAGTGTATTTCATTCTTGAAACAGAATCTAGCAGATGAGCTGAGACACATTAAAAACACCTGTACTTCCATCCAACTGTATAGAAAATCTATCACATTTCATAATTTTTTCTAATGCTTTTTTCTTTGAATCTTCAGTAATGCTTTTTATGCATCTCCAGCATTATTTGCTGACAAAGGAATGCATTTTATTTTGTCAACATGTTGCTTTCTCTATATTATTTCAGTAATTTTTACAGTTCCAGGACAAACAAGTGTTTGCCTTCCTTTATATGTGGAAGGGTTCACTGCTCTAGAATCCCATGAGAATGCTCACCAAACATATCCCTTAGTTTTGGAGAGATCTAAGATACTAGAGATGCCTTGCCTGTCCCCTGCTATCTTCTAGCAACACCATAACATTTCTAGTGTTTGGATTTTTGTATTATAAGAACCAAGTTTGTGAATTAGTTCAGAAAAGTCTTTTGTGGCATATGATGTGTGACAGTTAAACATTTTATGCATCCCTTAGGACTTGCCTACAATATCTAGAAGCTTGAAATTATAGGGCATTGTGGTGAGTTGGCCCTTGCTAGCAGTCAAGCACACACACAGCCACTCACTCTCCCCTGCAGTGGTATATAGAAGAAAATAGGAGGAACAGCAGCAAGAAAACTCATGGGTCAAAATAAAACCAGTAAAATAACTTAAAAATTGCTTTTGTGAGCAAAACTGGCTCAACTTGGGGAATTTAATTTTTTATTGCCAATTAGCATAAATATTTAATTACTGATTTGGATATTAGAAAAAAATCAAACATTAAAACACTTCAGAGAAAAAACAACTTTCCTCTCTATTCCCAGGCTCAACTTCACTTTCAGGCTCACTTCACTCCAGATACTTCTACTTCACACCTTATCACTGCAGGTTGCACTCAGTCTCTTCTGTGAGGCAACAAGTGATGTTGAAGTCAGAATGCAGTAGTTTCTTTTTGCCATTCCTTCCTTCTCACTTTTTTCCTATGCTACCGTGTGCATCTTTGATGGACCACAATCCCTTCAGGGGTGTACTTGCTCTAGCATGAGTTCACTGATGGGCCACAGTCCCTCTGGGCAAGTAGTTGCTCTGGCCCGGGTCCTCCATGGGCCACAGTCCCTTTGGGTGTGTGCCTGCTTCACCATGGAGCATCTCCTACTCCTCTGACCTTGTTGTTGCTTCTGTTGTTCCCTCCTTGTTCCCTCCTGTATTCTGTGTAGATGGTAAGGTTTTGGTAGAGGGGAGTTGCAGAGGTGGCCTCTGTGAGAAGAGGTATGGGACTGCCCTGTGAAAGAGAGTTGGTTCCAGTTGGCTCCAAAATGACCCCACTGAAGACCAAAGCTAAGTCAATCAGCAAAGCGTCTGTGATAACATATTTAAGAAAGCACAAAAAACACCACACAGGCATAGGAAAATGGGGAAAAAAAAGGTGGGAACACCAAGGTAAAAGAAGAAGAAGGAGGGGGAGGAGGTGCTCCAGGTTCTAGAACAGAAATTCCCCTTCAGCCCACAGATAGGACAATGGTAGAGCAGATAGTCACACTGAAGCCAGTGGAGGACCCCATGCTGGAGCAGTTAAATATTTAGTGAAGGAATTGTGGCCTGTGGGAAACCAAGACTCAAACAGATTTTTTCCTGAAGGACTGCAGCCCATGGAGAGGACCCACACTGGAGCAGTAGAAAAATGTGAGGAAAGGTAGAGAGGAAATATTATAGACTTACACTAACCATCCATTTCCCATATTCCTCTGCATCATTTGAGTGAGGATAGAGGAGTCAGGAGTGAAGGAGCAAAGTTGAGCCTGGGAAAAGGGTAGGAAAAGGAGTTGTTTTAATTTTTGCTTCTGCTTCTCACTAAGATCTATTTTTAATTGGCAATAAATTAATTTAATTTTCCCCAAGTTAAGTCTGTTTTGCCTGTGAAGGTAACTGGTAAGCAATCTTCCTGCCTTTATCTAGACCCATGAGCATTTTCATCCTAATTTCTCCCTCTGTTCTATTGAGGGGGAGTGAGTGAACAGCCAAGTGGAAGGTTGGCCCTTAGCTAAGGTTACCCCATCACTCCTCTTCCTCTCTCTCCAGCATTTTCTGCCCTTTCTTAAATATGTTTTTACAGAGGCACCACAAACTACTCCAATTGGCTCAGCTTTGGGGCCTGCAGTGGGTCCATTGAGGAGCCAGCTGTGCCTGACACAGGAAAATCCCTGACTTCCTTTCACAGAAACCACTCCTGAAATCACCCTCTCAACTTTCCATTTATACTCCATATAGACATATAACTGGATGATGCAAATAATTCCCTTTAAGTGTCACCCATTTCCATTCATTAAATTAAAAATTAAACCACAGAAATTCTTGAACAATTATTCCATGTTTCAGACCCTCTTAGGAGGACCAATCGAAAGTCAAGCTTGCTGAGTCATACCTCAGACAGACTTCCAAAGATTGGTACATATAGAAATGCATCAACATCCTTCATATAAAACCAATAAATTTTGAAATTACTAATATCACCTTGAGAAGGCATTTGATTCATTTGCAGAGTAATTCAGTAAACAGTGAGGTGCACAGCTCTAAGAACTGTTTTCACAGACATTTTGCTAGTAGTTACTTTTGTTGCTGCTTTTGTGTCTTCACTAAACAATGACACAAAGAAAATTTATTATTTACTCATGTACTAGTTTGAAAGCAAACCAGTGACAGATTCCAAGTCAGAACTACAGTTTAATAGGAAAATTAAAATAAAGGCAGAAAAACCACTGGCTTAAACTGACAGTCAGGATACAACCTGACACCCTGTTGGTCACAGTGGTGGAGTAGTCCAATTAAATGGTGGCTGCAGTCCTGATGGAGTGGTTCTGTTGAAGCAGTGATCCTGTAGAAGGGTTTGGTCTTCACCTGAAGGTCCAGTGGTCATTCTTGTCCTCTGGGAATCCAGTAGGTAGTGCTCCTCATGGTGTTCCAAACTTCAGATTATATCCAGGTAGGAATGCTTGGTTCCCTCCCCTGGGCAGAGCATTTCACAATGGGATGATGTAATTTTATGGGTCATGCAGTGAGGCTTGATGGCTCATTAGCAGAAGATAGTCCCCTGTAGGGAGTTATAATGGATGAGTCATGGAAGAGAGAAGGAAGACTGCCCCATACGTTTTTAACAGCTTATGGATATGGTGACAGAATACATATTTTTGGTTACATCTTACATTGTAACCTAAGACATTACACAAGTGCTGTTTTCTATTAATGATATGTAACTGCAAACACACAAATGTGTGCAGACATTTTTCCTCTTTGCAATGGTCCCTTAATGGGAAAAGTTGCCGTCACTTGAGCTCTACAGCATCTCCTGTTTGTTTCTTCCCAGCAGATAGAAAGGTGCGCTCCAGTGGGTTCAGATTTTAAATGTAATAATATGCAACCTTTTAAATGTCATGCATACATAATTTGCAAGGCATTTATTTATCTATGCACATAAATCTCAATGCCTGTTTTCCTGTCCTGCTATAAAAAGGGGGAGTTGGGGAGGATTTTTTCTAATAGGTTTCTTGAATGAAAATGAAGTGCAAACGCAGTAATATATCTGAGAACTGTTCATTGATAAAAAGGGTAAGTGTTCTTACCGAAGGGGGATAGAAAAAAGAGCAGAGAGGGAAAAGAGAGACAGAGAGAGAAACAGAAGTGATGCCTGAAAGATAGGCTGGAAATAAATCCCCATAGACCGATGTCTATAGAGCAGGTATCTGTTTATTGCAGCACTGGTGGTGAGGGGGATATTTCCTCCTAACTCACCCACCTTTGTCAAGTGCTGTGGTATATTTATACAGTAGGTATTGCTTAGTATCACTATGTCACTATAACATCATCATATACTTGCCAGAACTAATTTACATAGTATGATCTCATGGTTATTAGATAGTTCTTTTGCACTACGCTTGTGCCTCCCCAATTTGGGAGTCATCAGGGGTCTTTGATGAAGGCTTCCAAGGTCTTCTTTGCATTTGAACTTTTCAACTTTGTCTTCAGAGCATGCGCAGTTATGGTGTTCCTTGGTCTCTCTGGTCCTAACCAGTCTAAATTCTTTATTTTGTGGCTAATTTGCTTTACATTTGCCAATTTCTCATTAGTACTATACTTATCTATCTCTAAAGCTATCCACCTGGTGAGTTTTTTCTTCTTTTTTATCTATTCAGCATTAAGCAACTAGTTAACCATATACTAGCCATTACATTATATAAAAAGTTATTTATATCTGGTTATAAAGGTATAAAAGTTATGATTCATGTTATATAGGTATCAGGTTATATTGATATCTTATAACTCAAGCTATATAAGCACCTTGTAACTTTGACCTAAGTTATATAGGCATCAGAAGACAGGGACAGCGTTACCACAAGAACCCCAGGCGCTCTAACGGCGTCAGCTTGGCAGATGGAGCGTGTGTGCTGCAAGCCGTGGCAGACCCGCGCGGCTTTTGTGAGCGGCTGAGTGCAGGCGGCGGTTGCGGGCTGGC